>CAUYQG010248321.1:0-23835 GCA_963574415.1 Tarsius wallacei
CTAATGTTTTTTTTTTTTTTTTGAGTTGGAGTCTCACTCCGTCGCCCAGACTGGAGTGCAGTTGCCGCTCCCAGCCACCGCAGCCTCGACCTGCTGGGCTCCAGCGATCCTTCCTCCTCAGTCTTCCAAGTAGCTGGAACTACAGGTGTGGCTACCACGCCCAGGTAATGTTTTGATTTATTGTAGAGATGAGGTGTTGCCAAGTTGCCCAGGCGGGTCTCGAACCCGTGGGCTCAGGCAGTCCACTCACCTCAGCCTCCCAAAGCGCGGGATTACAGGCTGAGCCACTGAGCCCGGCTAATTTTTTTTTTTTTTTTAATTTATCGTAGACATGAGATCTCGCCAAGTTGCCCGGGCTGATCTCTAGCCCGTGAGCTCAGGCAATCCTCTCACCTTGGCCTCCCAAAGTGCTAGGATTATAGGCGTGAGCCACCGCGCCTGGCCAAAATAAAACCTCCAATAGTTCATATCGTTTTACAAAAGGAAAACCATTTTAATACCAAAAAGCGTTAGAAGGGCACAGTCCCAGAATAAGGATGGGCCCTTAATCTAAATGCATGTTACATTATGAAATAATGCAGTGTATAGTAAGCAGTGTAGTTTTACTGCATGCAGGTGAAAACCATGATTCATAGCCACTCTTTGGAAAGCATTGACTTAGCACTGGTTTGGGCGCCAAACTTGGGTTAACCATAAAAACCTGCCATTTACTAAATATTTTCGGACAAGTCACTTAATTTTTATCAACCTATGAGGCATAGAGTTATGTTAAATGTGTGGTTTAAATTGCTTCATAAGAAGCAGTGGTGGTGGTACTCACTACACTTCTGCCCTGTGCAGGGCTGGGTTAGAGACCTAGAGGAAAGTCGTGTTATCACACACATATCCTTTTATGCTAGTAAAATCAAGTTCAAAACAACCAGGAGGAAATGAAAGCCTGAATTGTATACCCACCACCTGCATACAGCACACTTGGCAAATTGCTTTCAGTAGGGGAAATGGTGCATTTGTTCAGTCTGGCTTAGTACCACACTTCCTCCCACATGCCAACACGTGAGACCTGTGCATACTCTTGACTTGTACCACATCCCAGACATGGCTCTTAGCAAGCTTTTCCCCTAAAGAATGAGGACTTCAAATTGATCATGTAGATCCATTCTTCAACTAAGAAAGTTTAAAAAGTAATGGCATATAATGCACGGATAATGGCTAGTTTTATTTTTAAAAGCCTATAAGGTGAAAAGTAGATGTTTTCTTTCATCCTCATGCCTTTAATTGATTCAGCAAGTAATTTGGGGGCATGCACTATATACCAGATACAGTTCTAGGTGCTGGGGATAGAGCAGCGAAGAGAAAAAACAAACTATGCCTTCATGGAGCTTAATTAGTGATGGGAGACAGAGGGCAAGAAAATAAATTATATAATGTAATGTCAGGTGGTAGTGTTATAAAAATAATAAAGTAAGTGAACCTATAGAGAGAAAGCGAGATGGAGAATGCATTTTTAGAGAGAGAAATCAGGGAAGGGCCCTGAGGAAGTAGGGAACCTGGGTGAAGTGAAAGGCTAAACCCCATGATAACATCTCTGTTACAGCTTGACAAAGAGCTAGTACAAGTTCTCAGAGATAAGATGCTTGAGTGACTCAGGAATAGTCAAGAGAAAATGTGGGCTGGAAGGTGGGGAGACAAGGGGGTGAGCTTTAGGAAATGTAATGGGAGGGGAAACAGGCCAACTCACACATGTAGTCAGTCTTGGCTTTGTGGAGGCTTAAAAAAAATCCCGATGCCCAGACTACACCTCATACCAAACCGGAATCATAGAATGTGGAACCCTACCATTGCCACTTATAATTTTTTCTCTGAGCAGGGTCTCACTCTGTCACCCAGGCTGCAGTGCAGTGACCATCATGTTTCATCAAAGCCTCGACCTCCTGAGCTCAGGTGATCCTTCCACTTCAGCCTCCCGAGTAACTGGGTCTACACATGCGCTTTACCATGCCCGGCTAGATTTTAAATCTTTTTGTAGAGAAAATGTTTTGCCTATGCTGGCCTCAAACTTCTGGGCTCAAGAAGTCTTCCCATCTCAGCCTCCAAAAGTGCTAGGATTGTAAGTGTGAGCCACTGTGCCTAACCGCATTACCATTTTTATAGTTTTCTTTTTTTTTTTGAGTTGGAGTCTTACTCCATCGTCCAGACTGGAGTGCAGTGGCACGCTCCCAGCCACTGCAGCCTCAACCTGCTGGGCTCCAGCGATCCTTCCGCCTCAGCCTTCCAAGTAACTGGAACTACAGGGCACGTGCTACCACGCCCGGCTAATTTTTGATTTATTGTAGAGATGAGGTCTTGCCATGTTGCCCAGGCGGGTCTCGAACCCACGGGCTCAGGCAATCCACTCACCTCGGTCTCCCAAAATGCTGGGATTATAGGCTGACACCAAGCCCGGCCTATAGTTTTCTAAATGATTACAATATGCAGCCAAGGTTAGAACCAGAATCGTAAATGAGTACTCTCTGGCTGCTTTGTGGATGACATAGGAGCAGGAGTGAAAGCAAGAACACCGTTTACGAGGATCTTGCTGAAGTCCAGCAATAGATGATGGTGACATGGACCAAAATAGAGGTAGAGGTTGTTAGAAGGGATAAGATTCAGAATATATTGTTGAGGTGTGGTTCCCAAAACTTGCAGATTGCTCGGGTGTGGATTGAGAGTTAAGGTTGATTCCACCATTTGGAGTCTGATCAAGTAGGTACCAGACTGCCATTGGGAAGTATTGATTTGGTGGGTAGGGAACAGAGGTCTGTCTCAGACTTGTTAAGTTTTAAATACCTCGTACATTTCCAAGTGGAAATCCCAAAAGGGCAGTTAGGTATACAAGTCTGGGGTTCAAGGGAGAAATAGCATCAAAGATATACTATTGGGACTCATCAGTAGGGCTGTGATACTGAACTTTTAAAAATGTCTAATATAATTTTAGAAGTTTAGGTACTTGATTGCACAATATTAAACATATCTAAGAACTTTCATCATAAATTTAAGTAGTTAAAATTATGTAATTTCTGGCATAAGCTCTGACATTTTATTTTATTTATTTAATTAATTTATTTTTTGAATTGGAGTCTCACTCCTTCACCCAGGCTGGAGTGCAGTGGCATGCACACTTATGGCCACCCCAGCATAGACCTCCTGGGCTCTGGCAATCCTTCCACCTCAGCCTTCCGAGTAACAGGAACTACAGGTGCATGCTACCATGCCCGGCTATTTTTTATTTTATTGTAGAGATGAGGTCTTGCCAAGTTGCCTGGGCTGGTCTTGAACCTGAGGGCTCAGGCAATCCACTTGCCTCGGCCTCCCAATGTGCTGGAATTATAGGCTGAGCCACCAAGCCCGGCCAGCACTGACATTTAAAAAAAGTTACATTATTCTTGGAATTTAAATATCAGAGATTTGAAAAACAGTCTCTTTAATTAAAAAAAAATGGAATAAACCCTAACAGTCAGAAATGTTACTTACTTTTTCCTCCTGACTATAAACAGTTTACATTTCCTTAATAGAGTTTTTTTTTTTTTGAGTTGGAGTCTCACTCTGTCGCTCAGACTGGAGTACAGAGGCCGCTCCCGGCCACCGCCACCTCGACCTGCTGGGCTCGACCTGCGGCAATCCTTCCGCCTCAGCCTTCCAAGTAGCTGGAACTACAGGCGTGCACTACCATACCCGGCTAATTTTTTAAATTTATTGTAGAGATGAGGACTCACTAAGTTGCCCAGGCGGGTCTCAAACCCGCGGGCTCAGGCAATACACTCACTTCAGCCTCCCAAGGCGCAGGATTACAGACTGAGCCACCAAGCCCGGCTTAATAGAGTTCTTAAATAAAAATTTGTGTGTATATTTAAGTTTACATTATGATGTTATAGAATACCTATAGATAGTAAAATGGTTGGTTACTCTAGTGAAGCAGATTAACATCCATCATCTCACATGGTTTTTTTTTGTGTGACAAGAGCAGCTAAAATCTACTTACTTAAAAAAATCTCTGATACGATAACACAATTTTATTAACTTTAGTCTTCATGTTGTGTATTAGTGCTCTAAACTTGTTCATCCTATATATCTGCTATTTTGTATCCTTTGACCAACATCTCATTTCCTCCTCTCCTCCCCCAGGGTAACTACTATTTTATTCTTTAGCTCTGTATTTGAGCTCTTTTTTTTTAAAAAAAAATTTACATATAAGTGAGATCATGCAATATTTTTCTTCCTGTGTCCAGCTTATTTCACTTAGCATAATCCTACTGTAAGATGTTTTTATTCTTAAGAAGTGTTTTATTGACTATCCTATCATATTCTCTGGCACAGACTATTGTTATAAATTGAAGTATGTTTTTAGGATGCTCTGTAATCTTAAATATCTACGCATTAAGAAAATAAATTTTATGGAATGAGTTATCATTGCAATTATTATTAGACAACTGACTAAAACACATATGCTAGAACTTTTCGGTGTGTCACACATATATCATATTTTCTTATGCTCAATTATGTATTGTCCTTTTTAGTGGCTCTTGAACCAATTTTCTTCCTTACAGCCCCATGAAATTGGTGAAAGCTCTGTTCAGTATTTCATTTCAGCCTTTCAGCTGTATGTGTCTGCTCTTTGGGCTGTCACTTTTTCTTTTTCTTTCTTTTTTCTTTTCACATCAGACAGGTGGTGCTGTAACAAGGTCTGAGGGAGGCACATCTCACATAGGAAGATGAAAACACAATCATCACACTCATGAACTGCAAAGGAATCTAGGCTGCCACTTTCAAACTGGCAAATTTATTGAAGACAGACGTGGCCTCAGATGTTGGGCTCACCTCTCTGGCTTCCCCTTCCTTTCAGAATGTAGGCCTGGCAAGTTCTTATTTTTGAGTCAGTCTCTGTGGCCCAGGCTGGAGTGCAGTGGCACACTCACGGCCACCACAGCCTCGACCTGCTGGGCTCAGGTGATCCTTCCACCTCAGCCTTCCAAGTTGCTGGAACTACAGGCATGTGCCACCATGCCCGGCAAATGTTTATTATTTATTGTAGTGATGAGGGCTTATCAAGTTGCTCTGGCTGGTCTTGAACCCCTGAGCTCAGGCAATCTTCTCACCTCAGCCTCCCTAAGTGCTGGGATTACAGATGTAAGCCGCCGTGCCCAGCTGGTAAGTTCTTAAATTAATATTTTGTACACTTTCCCTCACATTTTGTCACCTTTAACAATTGTACTTGGAGGTAGGATTGGTCAGAGATAGGCTGGACCACCTTACTTGAAGTGGAGGCTTCCTGGGTAATTTTTAATGATGGTAATATCAACTGCCTTCCAAAGAGATGGGTATCCTGCTACAAAGCACCTAATTGTGAGGCCTAGAACAGATGAATGGGGTGGGTAGAATTTCGTGACAATAGATAACAATTTATTATAAAGCTATAGTATTTGCAGCAATGTAATGCCACTAGCATGCAGAAAGAGAATAATGGAACAGAACAGAGAATAAGAAACATTTCCACACATATAAGGAAAGCAGACACTTGACAGAAGCAGCATTGCAGATTAGTGGAGAATGGCTGAATTATGAATAAGGTGTAGCCAGACAATGGGTCATTCGTGTGGAAAAACCCAAGAAATCTATGCCAGGGCACATCCTAATTAAACATCTGAAAGCTAAAGTTAAAAAAAATTCTCAAAAACAGTCACAGAAAATTACACCTGAGCAATAGGAAAAAACGAGTCAAATGATAGCAGATTTCTCACCGGAAATCATGGAAGCCTAAGGAATGTGGCACAATACTTTTCAAGTGCTGAAAGAAAAGAATTGTCAACCTAGAATCCTATATACAGCAAAAATGTTATTTGGGAATGAAGAGGAAATCAAGACATGCTTGGATGAAGGAAAATTTAAGAGAATTTGTCACCAGCAAACCTATCCACAACAGAATGACTAAAGGGAGTTATCTAAACAGAAATGACAAAAGAAGAAACTCTGAAACATCGGGAGAGAAGAAATTGTGGGTCAAAACAATAGGCTTTTCTTTCTTTTTTTTTTTGATTTTGAGTCTCACTTTGTTACCCAGGCTGGAGTGCAGTGGCATACTCACGACTACCCCTGCGTCTACCTGCTGGGCTCCGGCGATCCTTCCACCTCAGCCTTCCAAGTAGCTGGAACTACAGGCATGCATTATCACACCCAGCTAATTTTTTTATATGTAGTAGAGACGAGGTCGTGCCAAGTTGCCAGGGCTGGTCTCGAACCCGCGGGCTCAGACGATCTACTCGCCTTGGCCTCCGAAAGTGCTGGGATTACAGGCTAAGCCACTGAGCCCGGCCAGGCTTTTCTTCTCTTAAGTTTTCTAAATTACATTTGGCAGTTAAAGCAAAATTTAGTCAGTGTTCAATGTGTTTCTAAATGTACATGGAATGCTTAAAACAACTGTAGTATAAATGGCAAAGGGTAAAGGAGTAGTTAAAAGGAGATAAGGTTTCCATATTTCACTCAGACTGGTAAAATGACAACACCAGCAGACTATGATAAGTTATGTATATATAATATATAATAATACCTAGAGCAACCACTAAAAAGAATATACAAACAGATAATACTATAGATAACTTAAAATGGAATTCTAAAAAACAAATTCAAGTAACCCACAAGAAGGCAGGCAAAAGAAAAGGGAAATAAAAAGCAGAGAGAACAAATAAAAAACAAAACAAAATGATGAACTTTAACATGTCATTATGTAAAGTATAAATGATCTAAATACACCAATTAAAAGCAGCGATCGGCAGAGAGGATTAAAAAACACAACTGCAGTTATATGCTGTCTATAAGAAAGTCTCCAAATATTGTGTAATGAAATATGCACATTGAATGTGAATGAATGGAATATATATATTATGCAGGCATTAATTTAAAGCAGGAGTAACTATATTAGTATGACATGAAACAGACTTCAGAGCAAAGAAAAGCGGCCAGAAACAGAGAGGGGTGTTACATAATGATAAAAGAGTTGCTCACAGCAATTATAATGTGCATGCACCAAACAGCAGAGCTGCAAAATATGTAATATTTGTTAAAACTGAAAGGAGGAAAAGAAAAATCCACAGTTAATAGCTGGTGATTTTAACACAGCTCTCTCAATCACGGGTAGAACAACTAGACAGAAAAGCAGCAAGGATATAGACCTCAACAACACTTTGAAACAACAAAATCTAATCAACATTTATGGAATGCTCCACCCAACAACAGCAGAGTACACAGTATTTGCAAGTGTATGTGGAACATATTCCAAGAAAGATTCTATCATGAGTCATAAAACAAACTTCAACAAATTTAAAAGCAATACAATCATATGGCGCATATCATCTGTTTACAATGGAATCAAACTAGAAATCAGTAACTAAAAGATAACAGGAAAGTCTCGAAACACTTAGAAACTAAACAACACATTTCTAAATAATCTATGGGTCAAAGAGGACTTCTCAAGGGAAGTAAAAAAATGTACACTAAATGGAATGAAAAATATATCAAAATGTATGGGATACTGCTGAGGCAATGCTGAGAAGAAAATTTATGGCATTAAATGCATACATTATAAAAGAGGAAAGTCTCACATCTATAAACTTCCAACTCAAGAATCAAGAGACCATAGTCTCAGCTGCTGAGGAGGGTATAGAGTACTTAAGCCTAGAAGTTCGAGACTGCAGTGATCTTTGATCATGCCACTGCACTCTAGCCTGGGTGACAGAGCTAGATCATATCTTAAAAAAGAAAAGCCGGGCTCGGTGGCTCAGCCTGTAATCCTGCGCTTTGGGAGGCCGAGGTGAGTGGATTGCCTGAGCCCTCGGGTTCGAGACCCGCCTGGGTAACTTGGCGAGACCTCATCTCTACAATTAATCAAAACATTAGCCAGGCATGGTAGTGCGTGCCTGTAATTCCTGCTACTTGGAAGGCTGAGGTGGAAGGATCGCCGGAGCCCAGCAGGTGGAGGTTGCAGTGGCTGGGAGCGGCCACTGCACTCCAGTCTGGGCGACATAGTGAGACTCCAACTAAAAAAAAAAAAAAAAAAAGAACCAAGAGAAAGAAGAGTAAAATAAACCCCAAGAAAGCGAAAGGAAGGAAATAATAAAGATATGAGGAGAAATCACTGAAATTGGAAACAGGAAAACAAAAGATAAAATCAATGAAAAAAAGAGCTAGTGCTTCAAAAAGATCAATTAAAATGGACAAATTTATAGTAAGACTGACAAAGGAAAAAAGAGAGGACGTACATTACAATATCAGGAACAAAACAGGGATAGCACTAAAGACCTTACAGATATCAAATGGATAATAAGGGAATACTATGAACAACTTTACACACATAAATTTGACGGTTTTTGTTTTTCTTTTTGAGTCAGAGTATCACTCTGTTGCCCAGGCTGGAGTGCAGTGGTACACTCATGCTACTGCAGCGTCAACCCGCTGGACTCAGGCCATCCCTTCACCTCAGCCTTCCAAGTAGCTGCGCCTGTAGTCGAATTCCACCATGCCTGACTAATTTACATAACATTCTTGAAAGACAAAATTAAAGACATGGAGAATGAATTAGTAGGTACCAGAGCTTGAGGAAGGTAAGAGAGAAGTGGGTGTGGCTATATAAGGGCAACTTGATGATGGACATGTTTGGTATCTTGGCTGTATTAATGTCAGTATCCTTGTGACAGCATACTATAGTTCTGCAAGATGTTACTATTGGGGAAAACTAGGTAAACGATACATAGGATCTCTCCATATTATTGTTAGAACTGCATATGAATTATACAAAGCTTCTCAAATGAAACATTTATTTTAAAAATGTTTTTTCTTTTAGAGATATACAAGGGGGAACTCCCCCCTCCCCCAAACAAACTGGAATTATTTTTTGGAGGGGCTTTAAAACTGGAATTATCTCTTGTACAGGCTTCTCCTGTGAAGTAAGTGTTCTAGGAGCCCATTGGCATCAGTGTGTCAACTAGCATTGCCAAGAGAGGCTGCAATTGACTTCAGTGATTTTTTTTTTTGAGATTCTTTCAGTGCATTTACCCTTTTCATGACGAGTAATTTAGATGTACAACCTGCCCACACTACGCTGAGTGTTCAGCAGTTTTTGACCAAAAATAGCATGATCCCTATGCCCCACGCTCCCTATTCATCCAATCTTGCCCTGAATAACTTTTTTTTTTGTTTCCTGGTTTTAAAAAAAGTCCTCAAAGGGAAATGTTTTGCTGATGTGGAAGAGGTGAAACAAAAAACAGCAGAAACACTAAGAGGCATAAAAATTGATGAATCCAAAACTGTTTTGAGCAGTGGAAAAAGTATCTTAATAGATGCATTGCATCAAATAAAGGGTACTTGACGGTGAGTTAAGTTTATACATTTAAAAATTTTTTAATTTAATTTTTCTTTTTCAGAGTCTCACTCTGTCACCCAGGCTGGAGTTCAATGGCATGATCATGGCTACCACAGCCTCAGCCTTATGGGCTCAGGTGATCCTTCTGCTTCAGTCTTCCAAGCAACTGAGACTACAGGTGTGCACCACCACACCTGGCACATTTTTTGATTTATTATAGAGATGAGGTCTTATGTTGTCCAGGCTGTTCTCGAAATCCTGGGCTCAGGCAATCCTCTTGCTTTGGCCTCCCAAAGTGCTAGGATTACAGTCATGAGCCACCACACCCAGTCTGAATTTTAAGCATGTAAGAATAAGTACACAATTTTTAATAAGTTAATTGTTTTTTTGGGTCCCCCTCATACATACCCATATTCTCCTCATCTTTGTTACCATAGTGCAGGATATATTTTTCACTAATGTTTTACTAGATCTTCTATTAGGCCATGAACTTGAAATACACACACACATACACACACACACACACTCCTGCCACACACACAGAAATAGAGAGTCCTGAAGTGTGAACACCAGCCTATTGGAATATTAAATCTGATTAGGTTGTGCATTTATAAAGCATGTGAGTTTGATTATGCACAATCAAACAAGTAAACTGTTTAGGTGGAGGAGGTAGAAATTTTTTCCCTCAGAATCACAGAGCTCACCAAAAGAGAGAAATATGGGGTTAAGGCATTGAGAACCTCTCTATAATGTAATGAGTAGCTGGCAGAAATGGGAGTCACTATCAGAGGTCTAACATCTCTTTATTTTTTTCCTTTATTTTCAGTGTTCTTTGGACATAGCATCTCTTTATTAATATGCTTGCTCAGGTTGCCAAAATAATAAGTGGGCAGTCAGAACTGTAAAGGAGGATAGGGAAAAAAATTGTTGGAGTTGAATACATCCAACAGGATGATCAAAAGTCCTATGGTTGGGGTGGGAGGGCAGGGAAGAGACGATGAAAAGAAGTTGGCTATGGGTGCAAAAATACAGTTTGACAGAAGGATAAGTTCTAGTTAGTTTTCTATAAGACAGTAGAGAAATTATTGTTAACATTTAATATAAAATTTATTATATATTTCAAAATAGCTAGAAGAGAAGAATCATAATGTTCCCAACACAAAGATAAATGTTTGAGGTGGTGGACATCGTCATCACGCTGATTTGATCATTACACATTGTATACATGTATCAAAATATCATATGTACCCCAACACATGTGCAACTGTGATATATACATTAAAAGTAAAAAACCCTAAACACTACAATTTTTAAAAAGTCGTATGGGGAAGATGATTTCTGCGGCTGCCTCTCTTGCCAATGAGCTTGATCATTCACAGTTTTGCACCCATATCTGAAGAGTATGTTACTGCCCCTCCATGGATATTCCTTGAGCAACTCAATACTTGCTTTTGCTTATAAAAAAAAAGTTACAATGGAGGCTGCATCTGCTTCTGTTTGCTTTACATTTTCCTTACCTCTTGTACACAGGGAAAGAAACAGGATCCTGAGACAGAGGAAGATGGAGGATGAGGATCCTCGGGCCCCGGGGTAAGACATATTTGCGATTCCTTCATTTATCAGGTGACTGTATGTTTATCAAAAAAGATAGACTGGGATGAGGACAAAATAAACCGGCATTTCCCACACCACATCTTCCCTCTTTTACCTGCTTCATTTGTCTTTTCATCCCAAGGGAATATTTAGAAGGAAAGTGTAAGACTAGGGGTATGAGGTGATGACAGAAGGAAAAAAAAATCTACAGGTATGACTTTCTAACTTAGCTGTGTTCAACTGTCAATCAGAATGAACTTGTGAACTCATTAAAAATACAAATTTCCTCGATAACCTCAGAGCTGCTTCATCAGAAACTCAAGAAGTGGGACTCCCAGATGATTCCCGTGTTAAGATGGTTTGGTAGAACTTGTATTTGAGAAACAATGCCCTAAAGCAGTTTGTACCGTTTTAGAAACGGGGGAATGCAAAACCTAACGCTGCCTATAGAAGGTCCACAGGCTCCCTCTTACAATGTCCCTGTCATCCTGGCCTCTGCCACCTCCAGTCTCACCCACAAACAACTCTTCTCACAACTGAACCCGGGCAGAGTCAGGTTTCCTACAAAGTTGACAAAGTTTAAGCTTCAGGGCTCCTCCAGCTCCCTTGTACAGGCAATCCCTTCCAGACCTCTTATTTTATCGTCTAAATAAATGTTCAATATCATACTTGATTTTGTGTTTGTAACTTTTCATTTTTTCTTTTTTTTTTTTTTTTTGAGTTGGAGTTTAACTCTGCAAACTCATGGCCACTGCAACCTTGACCTGCTGGTCTCAGGCAAACCAACCACCATAGCCTTCCAAGTAGCTGGAACCACAGGTGTGTGCCATCATACCTGGATAATTTTTCTTGATTTATTGTAGAGATGAGGTCTCATCAAGTTGCCCAGGCTGGTCTTGAACCTGTGAGCTCAGGCAATCCTCTCACCTCAGCCTCCCAAAGTGCTGGGATTTTAGGCGTGAGCCACCACACCTGGCCCACTTTCCATTTTTTTTCTTAAAGATGGTTCTCCAAATTATATAAGCTCCAGGCTGCACAAACTCTGTATCCTCTATAGCTCTCTGCAACCCAGGAAGATCAGAACAATCAGTGAAACTGGTTGATTATGAAACTATTTAACTCCATAATAGGGAAACCTGGAGTTGCACAACTATGTCCTCCAATGATACAGCATTCTAACTGAGGGAGTAAGCACAGTAAAGAGAATAAAATCTGGTGTTAACGTAACCATGTCCAAATCATTTTTTTTTTTTTTTTTCAGAGAATAGGTATGTATATGTTGCCCAGGCTGGAGTGTAGTGGTGCGATCATAGCTCACTGAAGCCTTGAATTCCTGGACTCAAATGATCCTCCCTACTCAGCCTCCCAAGTAGCTGGGACTACAGGTGTGCACCACCATGGCCAGCTAATATTTTTATTTTTTGTAGAGACCATGTCTCACTATGTTGCCTAGGCTAGTCTCAAACTCCTGGTCTCAAGCAATCTTTCTACCTTGGCTTCCCAGTGTGCTGGGATTACAGATGTGAGCCACCATGCCTGGCCACCACATTCAAATCTTATCTCTGCTATGCTAGTTGAGTGACCTTGAGCAAACTGCTTAACCTCTTAGTATATTCATTTTGCTATCCGTTAAGTGGGGACATTAAGAGTCTTCACAGGGTTGAAATAAGCATTAAATGACATGATTCTCATGAATCATTTAACAAAATGCTTGACTACTATGCAAGTAGTAACTATCTGGTATATGCCTGTCACTATTATAGTAATTATTACCTAAAATAGAAAACCAAACAGTAAGCCTAGTCATATATCTATATCTATATCTACATCTATATCTATCTGTCTATAATCACACACAAAGATCATTTATCTTTCTGTCCAGTGCCTAAGCACTTTGAAATGTTTTTGTTAAAGTACTGGGGGACAGGCCAGGCACAGTGGCTCATGCCTATAGTGCCAGCTACTCAGGAGGCTGAGGCAGATGGATCACCTGAACCCAGGAGGTCAAGGCTGCAGTGAGCTGTGATCATGCCACTGTACTCCAGCCTGGGCAATGAGTGAGACCACAACTCAAAAAATACAACAAAATAAAAAATAAAGTATTGAGGGACAATTAACTTATTCTCTTTAAGTCTTGGTTGTCATGACTGATAAAAATTAAAAAAGCCTGAATAAATAAATTCATAAGTCCCTCTATGACTTCTGTTCCTGAGTCTCCATGGTTAATGACTTTTTCTTCTCAGGCTGCAGTATCTGATGACTGACCACCAGTCTACTTGCTGATGGGCTTGGTATTGTGGTTTAGTGCTGGGGTCTGCAAGTTCTGAGTATCTGAATGGGCCTTGCTCTGAGGATTTGACTGTCATCTTGCAAAGCAGAAGCACATCTTGGGTCTGTTGGAAACTGTGGGCAAATTCCTTTCCAAGGAGAAATAATTCTGGAATAAACATTCTGGAATAAGGGAACTTGTAGAATAGCATAGAGAATTTTTTGGGGGTCAGGGGGGTTCATCTGTGTTAATTGTTCTGGTCACTGTTGGGCATGTATTCTATTCAAGACTTCTAACAAAGTATTTATTTTTTGAAATATAAAGAGTAATACTTATTAAGGCACAATGGCTCATGCCTGTAATCCTTGCACTTTGGGAGGCTGAGGTGGGAGAATCTCTTGAACCCTGGAGTTCAAGATCAGCTTAAGCAATGTAGTGAGACTCCTGTTTCTATAAAACATTAAAAAATTGGCCGAGCATGGTGGCATATGCCTGTAGTCTCAGCTTCTTGAGAGGCTGAGGTGGGAGGCTCTCTTGAACCCAGAAGTTCGAGGCTGCGGTGAACTATGATTAGGCCACTGTTCTCCAGCCTGCATGACGGAGGGAGGGAGACCTTGTCTCAAAAAAAGAAAAAAAGGCTGAGCACAGTGGCTCATGCCTATAATCCCAGCACTTTGGTAGGCCGGGGTGAGAGGATTGCCTGAGCCCATGGGTTCAAGATCAGCCTGGGCAACTTAGTGAGAACTCATCTCTACAATAAAGCAAAAAATTAGACAGGCATGGTGACAAATGCCTGTAGTTCCAGCTACTTGGAAGGCTGAAGCTGAAGGATTGCCCGGGCCCAGCAGGTCGAGGCTGTGGTGGTCGTGAGCATGCCACTGCACTCCAACCTGGGAGACAGGATGAGAACTCCAACTCAAAAAAGAAAGACAAAAAAGTACAAATCCAAAGACTGAATTTGGGCATGCGTGGTTTATCTGAAGAACAGCAAGGAGTAGGCAGGAGGGTGCTAGGACATGAAGTTGGAGAAGCAGCCAAAAGCCAGCTCACATAAGACCTCAGCATCAATAAATTTATTGTACATGGATATTTTTAAGTGGAATGTTGGCATGATCTGGTTTATGATTTAAAAGCCTCACTCTGGTTGTCATGTGAAGGCAAGTGTGGCAGTGGAGAGTGCTGTTTGGAAGGCATTCCAGGAATCAAGATGAAAGGTTAGGTTGGTGCTGATGCTGAAAGTTGTGTGAGGTGGTGGGATTCTGTATATATTTTGAAAATAGAGCCAGTATTCTCTAACCTATTAGATGAGAGAAGCCAGATAAAGAGGAATGATTCCATGATTTTGACTTAAGCCACTGGATTTTGTCTTGTTACACTGTAAAGTGTAACATCTTTATCAAGATAGAATTGGTTGAAGAGGAGCAGATTTCACAGGAATCAAGAGTTGAATTTTGCACATGTTAATTTTCTTGCTTTTTAAAAAAATTGGTAACTCTAATTTTTTCATTTTAAATACTTGCACATCAATAAAAATATGCAAATAGTCCATTTTAAATGTATAGTAAGAGAAAGTTTTCCACAAAAGTCAACATAATATAAAAGTGTATCTTAAGGACCACATAGTAAATAATATACAAGGCATTGCTTTGTGGAATATTAAGAAAAGTCAGCTATCAAAGTATTCACAGTCTCTTCTGGAATGGATATGTTAATTTCCATTTGCACACTTGACACTCAAGTAGAGTTGTCAGTACCCAGCTATGAGCACACAGCAGTCGCTGCTCCACGTAACACTGAAATCCCACCTGGCAAATGTGGCCAGGTCCCTCTCCTCCAGGGGCAGGGAGTGCTCCTTGATGAGGGCCCAGTTCTGCTTTCTAGGAATGGCTCCCTTGTCCCTTGTCAACGAGAGCTCTTGGCTCAACTCTCTGAAGCACCTTTCTTTTTTTTAAATTTAATTTTTAATTTTTTAATCTTTAATTTTAAAGATATGGGGTACAATTCAGGGTTAAGTATATAAATGTCCACTGAAGCACCTTTCTTTTCCATCACTCTCCTTGACTACTTCTGAAGAAATAACTCCTGTTGGCAGCTGAGTACCCTTCTCAGTCTGCATCCTGCTCATAGAAGCTTGGGGCCCAGAAACATTTTTTACAATTCAAAAAATTCCAGTTTCTATTATTTTAAGCTGGGAGCACCTTCACTATGTAAAACTTTTTGAAACTCTGTGAGCTTTCTATGTGGAATCTGATTTATATCCACGCCATTGGAAAAAAAGCATATACATAATTTTTTTCAGATAAATGTATCTCTCCAGACTTAATTGTGATTACCTTGGGCATATCAGGCTGCTGTGGAAAGACAGCCTTATGATTCCCATTGGTTCTTTTGTTTAACTGAAAACATCTACTAGGTGCCAACATCTACTCTTTTAGAGGGCTTAACAAAAGATCTTCCAAGCACACCTTGAGGATTTTTTTACTGGCTTGGGAGGCTGGGGATAAGAACCAGATTTATTATCCAATCTGGTACATTTTGATATTTCTATATTCCCTCTGAATTCTGTCCATAAAGTGGACTTTTATTCTCCATTCTCTTATTTCTTTTTGGCAGGCCTTACATTATGCTGCTAAAAGATATCAACTGATATATTTAGCATTCTGCCTGGAAATCATTTGATCAAGGTATACATGTTCATTAGATATGTTTTATATCTTGCAAGTTACTATAGGTAATAGTTTTACTGAATATTTTGTATTTTGCTACTACATGTGTCAATATTTCTCCAGTTTGCTTTAGCAGCATTCTTTTTTTGTGTGTATGTTGGAATCTCACTCAGTGGCATGCTCACGGCCACCACAGCCTCGACCTACTGGGTTCAGGTGATCCTCTGCTTCAGCCTACCAAGTAGCTGGAACTACAGGCACACACCACCACACCCTGCTAATTTTTGATATCTTGTAGAGATGAGGTCTCACCATGTTGCCCAGACTGGTCTCAAACCCATGGGCTCAGGCAATCCTCTCACCTTAGCCTCCCAAAGTGCTGGGATTATAGGCATGAGCCACCATGCCTGGCCTATTAGCAGCATTCTTATTGTTTAAAAAAAAAAAGACCTTCAAATCGTAGATTATTTTGTGGAGTAAAAAAGTCTCTTCACTATTTACAAGGTTGTTTCTGAGTTGCAAAAATTCTCTCTCCATGTTTTTCCCTGTACCATGTTTTCCTCCTATATTTTCCCATTCAAATGTAGCTGCCACAATCAGACAGAAGGCATAAGGACACTTTTTTCTTGCATCTGTAGTGGAACTCTCAGCAGCAGACAGTAATTGCTCCAGGTCTGTCACACAGATACATGCTTATTGCGTTTTCAGTCTTGCCCTTCACATGGTCCCAAAGCCAAAGCACATATTTTAGACTTTTTTTTCATGAGTTGGAGTCTCACTCTGTCACCCAGGCTGGAGTGCAGTGGTACACTCATGGCCACTCCAGTGTCCACCTGCTGGGCTCAGGTGATCCTTCCACCTCAGCCTTCCAAGCAGCCAGAACTGTAGGTGCCCACTACCACGCCCGGCTAATATTTGATTTATTGTAGAGACGAGGTCTCGGTAAGTTGCCTGGGCTGGTCTTGAACCTGTGGGCTCAGGCAATCCACTCGCCTTGGTCTTCCAAAGTGCTGGGATTACAGGCTGAGCCACCGAGCCCGGCCTATTTTAGACTTTTGTTACAACAGCATTCCATTTATGGATGCCAATTTCTTTATCAGTTTGCCATTGCTGTGTAACACACCCCTCTGAAACTCACTGGCGGAAAACAGTAAGCATTTTCTAATGCTTGTATTTCTATGTCAGGCGGGTATTCTGCTGATCTGGGCTTGCTCATGTATCTGCAGTCATCTGGTGGACTGGCTTTGTAGCTGACTGGTCTACAATGGCCTCACTCACTTATCTTAGAGTTGGCTGGCCATTGGCTAGGGCAAGAGGGGTGACTGAGCCATTGTCCCTTATTGTCCAGAAGGCTGTTTCTGGGATTGATCTCAAAGCAATTGGGCAGGTTGTCAAGAAAAAAAATGAAAGTATGCAAGGCCATCCATCTGAGGCCTGAGCTCAGAACTGACACCCTGCCACTTCTGCCACAGTCCGTGGCCAAACCAAGTCCCAGAGCCTTCAACGAGTTTTCTTCTTTGACCCATGTACTATGTAGAAATGTGTTGCTTAATTTTGGGATTTTCCAGTTATCATTTGTTTATAGATTTCTAGTTTAATTCCATTGTGGTCTCATAGTGCACTCTGTAAAATGTCTACTCTTTAAAATTTGCTGAACTGTGTTTTATGGCCCACTATACAATTCTTTTGATGTACATATGTATTCATGTCTATTAGCCATATACCTAGGAATTTCTGGGTCACAAAGTATATGAGTACTCAGCTCTATTAGATAGTAACAGACAGTTTTCCAAAGTGGTTGTCACAACTACACCTCCACCAATAATGCATAACAGCTCTATGTGTTTTGTAGCTCTGTCTTAAAATTTGGCCTGCAATCCAGCAGCTTTGGGAATCTGAGGTGGGAGGATCACTTGAGGTCAGGAGTTTGAGAACAGCCTGGGCAACACAGTGAGACTCCTGTCTCTACAAAAAAAAAAAAAAAATTTGTAGCCATGTTTGTTGATGTGTAGTAGTATATCACTGTCATATTCACTGGCATTTCCCTGATGACTAAAGAAATTAAGCATCTTTTCATATACTTGCTGGCTATTTGAAGCCCTCTTTGGTGAAGTATTATATTTACTGATTGCTTATCTTATGACATTGCTAGAGTTCTTTATATACTCTGAATATAAATTCTTTGTTAGATAAAATCTGTTAAAAATATCTTCTCTACTCTGTAGATCGTCTTTCATTATTTCTCCCATTGGTGTCTTCTGATGAGCAGAATTCCTTACTTTTGTTGTTGTTGTTGTTGTTGTTTTTTGAGTTAGAGTCTCACTCCATCGCCCAGGCTGGCTGGAGTGCAGTGGCACACTTACGGCCACCCCAGCGTCGACCTGTTGGGCTCCAGCGATCCTTCCACCTCAGCCTTCCAAGAAGCCAGAACTACAGGGGCACACTACCATGCCTGGCTAATTTTTTATTTATTGTAGAGACAAGGGCTCGCCAAGTTGTCTGGACTGGTTTCGAACCCCCGGGCTCAGGCAATCCACTTGGTTTGGCCTCCCAAATTTCTGGTATTACAGGCTGAGCCACCGAGTCTGACCTTCCTTACTTTTAATGATATAGAATTTACCACTTTTTTTGGTTGTGTTTGATGTTTTCTAGAAGTGGACACCATTATTGTCAACCTATTTTTACAGAGAAGTTAACTGAAGTGCTTGACACTGGAACTCTGCAGGTTCAGGATTAGGTGAGGTAGGCCTGACAGCAAGTTACTCTCAGGTTCCTGCAAGTGTGCTCAGTACCGACAGGACAACGAGTGTCAGTGCCTCCTCAGACTGTGAGCCCTAGGCTCTTCACTTTCCTTATTCTAGTCCCAGAGCTCCCAAAGTCTTCTCCTTCTTTTTAAAATTTATTTATAATTTTTCATCTTTTTTTTTTTGGCTAGGATTGTAGGCATTAACCACCATGCCAGCCCATGACAACAATTTTGCATCATCATCTTCTATAATGAGAATGAATGATAATTCAGTCCTCTAGCATGTTAGATCAACATTTTCTATTGATAATTTAGAAAAAATTCTTCTGACTTCACAACTCATTTTTAATAATATCATAAACAGCCAGGCACAGTGGCTCACACCTGTAATCACAGCACTTTGGGAGGCGAAGGTGAGAGGATTGCCTGAGTCAGGGGTTTGAGACCAGCCTGGGCAACATGGTAAGATTTCTTCTCTACAAAAAATAAAAAAAAATTAGCCAGGCATAGTGGCATGTGCCTGTAGTTCTAGCTATGTGGAAGCCCGAGGGGGAAGGATCACCTGAGCCCAGCAGGTCGAGGCTGCGGTGGCCGTGAGTGTGACACTGCACTCCAGCCTGGGCGACACAGTGAAACTCCGACTCAAAAAATATGTATATATTATTTCCAAATTTAACAAAATCACAGGTCCATGAGGGCATTGTTGGGGGATCCTCCATGAACCAAGGAGGAGTCCCGGAAAATCGAGAGGTCCTAAAGCTCAAGCTTCGTTAGTTCCATATTAGCGTCACCTCTGGTGACAGTGCAAGAGAGAAACACAAAGCAAGAATGCAGCATAGGGATGTGAGAACAGGCATTGCAATTCTGAATAGGATGCTCTGAGTTGATGGCAAGAGAGCAAACACCTGAAGGTGAGGAGGGAGCCATGCGAATATGGGGAGAGGGGACTACATCCCAGATTCTAGGCTTAGGTAAGCCCCGTGGCAGAGTGTGCCTGCAAAAGCAAGGAGGGCCGTGTGACAAGGGGATATGGAGGCTGGGGCCCAGAAAAGGTAAGACACACTCTTGGTCAAGCAGCAAATCAGTGGCAGAGCAGGGACCAGAACCTAGATTTCTACTAGGTGTTGTGTATGGGCAGGTGGCTAAGCTAAGGCCCTTGACCCAAGACCTAAGTCCCTAAGCCAGTCTCTATTGGTTTGTTTTACAATACCACCCCTCCATTTGAGTCCCCCGGACTCAACAACCCCCTGAGTTCAAGAGCTGGCCGTGTCGCAGGCCTCGCGCCACAGCTGGTCTCATCTTTGCCTGCTCTAACCTTGGTATTCACAAGTTGGGAGGTACCTCTTTTCAACACCCTCTTACTGCATGGAACCAAGTCTCAACTTTTACACCCAGAAAATTTAGTTTTCTGAGATTACAAAGTTTGAAATTTCTCTGCGCAGGCAAACTACTTATACCTAAATTTAAGGTGAGGCCCTTATAGCTGAAATTTTCTTCACGGGAGAAGCCAGCCCGAAGAAGCTATCAGCCATCTTTTGTGTGGCATTCTTTCTTGTTCCTCTAAACCTGTCCATCCTTTAGGTCAAACAACTTCATGTCCTTATTTCTGAATTTACATCAGTACTATAGACACATTTATCGAATAGTTTCTTATTGAAGAAGAGAGAAAAATTCAGGTTCTTCATCGTCTTCTTCCTTCCTAACAAATCTACTTATAATTTTTTATTTTAAAGGTGTGGGGTACAATTTAGGTACTCTCATTGTATTATGCAGGTACCCTTGTTGATGAGGTGTGCCCCCCTCCCCTGGCAGAATCACACTACTGCCAATCCCGCCTCCCTCCACCCATTGGCAATTTCCCACAACTGACAATCCTTTTCTTATAAATATTACGATAATTGTTTGAAGTCCACTTATGAGTGAGAACATGTGATAGTTCTTTGTTTCTGTGATGGATCACTCAGTATTACAGACTCTAAGTCCATCCAAGTTGCTGTGAAGTTTATAATTTTGTCCTTTATGGCTGCATAAAAATAATTTTCTTAAAGTGATAGAGTCTTGCTCTGTTGCCCAAGCTGGAGTACAGTGGCCTGATCACTGCAGCCTCCAACTCCTGGGCTCAAGTTTTCCTCCTGCCTTGGCCTCCAGAGTTTGGAACTACAAGTGTATGCCACCATGCCTAGCTAATTTTTTTTAAAAACATTTTTAAAATTAATTAATTTTCTCTTTTAGTTAGGGGTTTCACTCTGTTGCCCACACTGGAATGAAGTGGCACAATCTTGGTTCACAGTTGTCTCGACCTCCTGAGCTCAGGCAATTTTCCCGTCTCAGTCTCCTGAGTAGCTGGGACTACGGGGGCATGCTACAACGCCTGGCTAACTTTTAAATTTTTTGTAGAGATGAGGTCTCCTTATGCTGCCCTGGCTGGCCTCAAACTCCTGGGCTCAAGCAATCCTCTCACTTCAGCCCTGCGAAGTGCTGAGATTATAGGCCTGAGCCTCTGCGCCTGGCCTCTCCGGTTGTCTTGCATGACCTCCCTAAGTTTATCGCCTCCTAGACTCAGGTAAAATACATTTGTTTGAATTATCTAGATTTGTAACTCAGTAGTTTGAACTCGGCTAGTCTTCCTTTACGAGTGTCTAGTCTGTTCATGCTGCCATAAAAAGCACCTTAAGCGGAGTAATTTATAAACAACAGAAATCTATGCTCACAGTCAGGAGACTGGGAAGTTCAAGATCAAGGCGCCAGCAGATCACACATGGGTCAGGGTCTGTGCCTCAGAGAGGGCAACCTCGACTGTCCTCACATGGCAGAAGCTCTCTCGGCCTTCTTCTATAAGGGCACAGATACATTTATAATGGCACAAAATTCACATAGGAATTTGGGGGGAACCAAACATTCACATCACAGCAGGCAGTAAAGTCAAACAACGCACATGCTATTCCATCTGCCAAACACTTTGCGGAGACCGATGAAAGGTTCCCAGCCTTAATGCCGCTTAAAAGGCTTTGGATCTTCCTGAATAGGGGACTCAATGCCTAGTGGAGTTGGAGAAGCGGAAAGTTCCCTGTGCCTAGTTGAAGAAGGGGCCTCGGGAGGCTTTGCGAGACCTTCCCGAAGGGCTCAGCAGAGAGGGGCACTCAGTGATCCTAGAACCGAGGCCCCACGTGCTTTCAAACAGGGCATCGGTGAAAACCAGGATCCAGGATGTCCCGCGGAAACGCGCTCGAATTCTCCCGGCGGCTTCCGCCATTCCAGCCCCGCTCTCCGGGTCTTCTCTACGCCCAGGCGGGGCGCAAGGGGAAAGAAAGTGGCCAAGGCGCCGCGGTCCGCGGGTTGAGCCTCCTGTACCCCGAGGTGAGTGGGGAGCCCGCGTCTTTTCTGGCTTCAGCGATAGCTCAGTGGGGGCAGGGGCGAGCTGCTGAGAAACAAAGTCACTTTTCTGGTGCCCGTGGAAGCTGGGACGCAGCCCGCAGGAGCCGCAGCCGCAGTTAGCCTCCCGTGTGTGCCGGGAAGGGACGTGTAGAAGGACGGAGCTGTGCGCTGGAAAGATCCTAGTCTGTCTCGGGGACGTGGGGATCTTGGGCAGATCAGCTGCCTGGGATCAGGACCGAACGGCCCAGGGGGAGGCGGGTGACCGGCCGGAGCCCGAGGAGCGGCGCGGCCCGGCCCCGCCACCCGGGACGCCGGTCTCCGTCCGCCCCGGCCCGCGGCTCCGGACTCCACCACCCAGCGCTGCCCTTGTGTGTCGGGCATTGCTTCTTTCTCCCCGATCTTCCTTGAGAATCACTTGTTGCGAGACTTTTCTGACTTTCCGGCTGCAGAAAGCATGTGTCTTTAGTGAAGAAGATGCCCTAGGACAGCACCCAGAGCAGCAGGCTTTGGTTATTTATTTGCAAGCCATTTTAAAAGCATTTTTGCACCCGATTAGGCACCTTCAGAACAGAGCTCGTTTTGTGTAGGATCTAGAAATAATATTGCTGTGATGTTAAGACATTTTCTGGGGATCTTTTGATGATTCTTTAAAAATAGAGCAAAAGCCACGCACAATGACTGTTTTTCTTAACATCACAGCTCCAACAGACTGTCCCCTCCTCATTGCCGCAGGTCCCTGGAATACTTGGGTAGAGTGTTTTATGCGTGTCCAGACTTGGACAAAACTTGGACAAAACTCTGGGTACAGTTTTGAACAGGGCAAGCTGACCTTCGGGACCTTATTGCCCTCGTACATGCTTCTCTCCAATGAGACACCCCAGAAACTCATGACCAGGCTTGGACTTGCTAGTAATGTCGCCCTACAACTAGAGCATTGCTTCCCCGAGTTCCACCACAGTCTCAAGTGGAGATCTTTTAGGCATTGAATAAGCAGCCCAGGAATTTGCACCCTAAAGTTTCAGAACCACCAATCTAGACAGCATCCTAGTCTCAGTTTCATAACTTTCTTCTCCTGACAAAGGAGAAACCAGAAGCAATGATGTAACATCAGATGATCCTTAAGGTCTGTTCCAATTTTGATATTGCTGTAATAGCTCTTTATTTGCTAACTTCCTGCTAGATGGCAGTGTGTAGCAGTGAATTAAAAATACAGTCTCAACAGTTATTGCGTTGTTATTCCTTGTCTTTTATTCCTCAATAAGAAAAAGATCCCTAAGTTTTCAAGTTTTATCTTACAAACAATATTTTTGAAAATGAAATTAAAGCTAGGGTTACATTTAGGAAATAAAAAGAATATAGGTTGGACAAACAATAATATTCATATATGTATAAATATTGTTCCTTAGGCAGACTTTTCCAACCTCTGTTTAGCTGCTTTGGCATTTGAATGTAAAGAACTTATTACAGTAAGAAATTCAGTATCTAATTCAATTACCAGCATTCTACAATGAACACTTGTTGTAACATGTTTCTGAACATGGATTTTTAAAATTTATCTTTATTTACAATGTTTATAGATACTTTTTTCTTTGAAAATAACATTGGGCCAGGTGTGGTGGCTCAGCCTGTAATCCCAGTACTTTGGGAGGCTGAGGCGAGAGGAATGCCTGAGCCCGGGGGTTCGAGACCAGCCTGGGAACATGGTGAGACCTCGCCTCTACAATAAATCGCCAAAAAAATGTTAGCCGGGTGTGGTGGCATGCGTTTGTAGTTCCAGCTACTTGATAGGCTGAGGCGG
>CAUYQG010248322.1:0-28822 GCA_963574415.1 Tarsius wallacei
CCTGTAGTTCCAGCTACTTGGAAGGCTGAGGCAGAAGGATCGCCGGAGCCCAGCAGGTTGAGGCTGCGGTGGCCAGGAGCGGCCACTGCACTCCAGTCTGGGTGACAGAGTGAGACTCCGACTCAAAAACAAACAAACAAACAAAATCCCCAAAAAACTCATACAACTCAGTAATAAAAAAGACAAATAGCTCAATTAAGAAAGAGGGTGTGGTAGCTCACACCTGTAATCCCAATACTTTAGGAGCCCAAGGCAGAGGACTGCTTGAGCCCAGGATTTGGAGACCAGCCTGGGCAACATAGCGAGACCTCTCTTTACAAAAAAAATTAGCCAAGCATGGTGTTGCACACATGTAGTCCCAGCTACATGGGAGGACTGACTGAGTCCAGGAAGCCAAGGCTACAGTGAGTCATGATCAGGCCACTGCAGTCCAGTGTGGGTGATAGTGAGATCCCAGCTACGAAAGGAAGGAAGGAAGGAAGAAAAAAAAAGGGAAGGAAGGAAGGAGGGAAGGAAGAAAGGAAGAAGCAAAGCACTGGAATAGACACTTCTCCAAAGAAGATATAGAAATGGCCAATACTATATTAAAGCATTCTCAATATAATCAGTCACTGGGGAAACACAAATCAAAACCACAGTGAGATCCACTTCGCACCCATGGGGATGGCTATGACCAAAAAGACAGTTGTGGCAGGTGCTGGCAAGCTTCAAAGACAAGGGAATGTCACTCTGCAGTGGGATCTAAGTTGGGCAACCACTGTGGAAAGCAGACCAGCAGTTCTTCAAAATGCTAAACAAATGCTCAACAAAGAGTCACCATACGCCCTGGGAAGTCCACTCCTGAGCATATACCCAAGAGGCTTCAAAACCAGGGTTCAAGCAAAACCTTGTACGTGATTGTTCTCCACAGCATTACTCACAACAGCCAAAAATGCAGAAACAGTCCAAAAGTAAATCAACTGATAAACAAACAATGTGATCTAGCCACATTATGGAATATTATTCCATAAAAAAGTTATGATATAACATGCTACAACATAGATGATCCTTGAAAACATTACACTAAGAAGTCAGTCATAAAGGCCTACTATGATGGTTCCATTTCTATTAAGTATCCAGAACAGGCAAATCTACAGACAGAATGTGGTTGGTGGTTGCTGGGAGTTGGGAGACAGGGGTTGTGCGGCGGGGAGGCGGGACATAGGAGTGACTGCTAAGTGGTATAGTACAAAGGTTCTGAAATTTATGTTGGTGATGGCTGCATAGCTCTGCACATATACTAAAAACCACTGAACTGTGCACTTGAAATACATGAATTGTAGAGTATGGGGGGCGTCCCCCCAAAACTTTGGAATTATCTTTTTGGAGGGTGGGCCCCTTGTAGTACAGGCTTCCCCTGCTAGGTGAGTGTTCTAGGAACCCACGGGTATCAATGTACTAGCTAGTGGTGTTATGAGAGACTGTATTGGGCTTCAGTGGATTTTTTTGGAGATTCTTTCAATGTGTTTGCCTATTTCATTATGGGTGACTTATGAGTGCATCTGCCCACAATGTGCTAAGTATTCAGCAGTTTTTGATCAGAATGGTGTGACCTCCGTGCCCTACACTCCTTATTTACCTGATCTCACCCCGAGCACCTTTTTTTTGGTTTGTTTCCCCAGATGAGAAAAGTCCTCAAAGGGAAACATTTTGCCGATGTGGAAGAGGTAAAACAAAACAAAAAAACAGCAGAAACACTAAAAGGCATCAAAATTGACAAGTTAAAAACTTTTGAGCAGTGAAAAAAGTGTCTCAATAGGTGTACTGCATCAAATGGAGAGTACTTTGGAGGTAATTGAAGTTTAAACATGTAAGAATAAATATACAATTTTTATAAATAAACTTCAGTATTTTTGGGCTTCCCCCTCATATATGAATCATATCACAACAAAGCTGTCATAAAAACAAACAAACCTGACATCAGGCCAGGGCTGGTGGGAGCTTCAGGAGTGACCTGTGTTCACACTCAACCAGTCCAAAGTGTCCTTGGTATCCCCACATAATTCCTGATGCTGCACCATCAGAGGGACACTGTTTCTCTGTCCTTCTTTCAGGCCCAGCTGCCAAGCTCCCTGACCCTCCATCTACCTTTACCCCACTCAGTACACACATAGCTGCTGGCCTGCAGAGTCCCTGGGGGCAGACATCCTGTAGGATTCACAGGCCTTGCAAAAGCGGCTGCAGCCCGCCTACCTTCTCCAAGCACCCTCCTGTCCCCAGCCTCCTCTCGGTCTTTCCTGCCACAGCCCCTCAGCCGACACACTCGCTGCCCTGGCCATCCTCACTCCAGGTTCTATGCTCCCCACTGCCCTTCCTCATGCCCACAGCCTCTGGTGCTTTCTGTGGTCAGAACATTGGTGGCCGTGCACAAGTGTCTGTTTCCTCTGATCCCAGCCCAGGACACAGGGTGGACCAGGGGAAGTACCAGTAACTTTGCAGGATTCAGCTCTCCTCAAGGTTCTACCCCAGCCCGCCTCCCCCCACTGAGTCGTGTCCCCATCCTGCCACAGCCCCTCATCTCCATTCCACTGGCTCTAGAACATCTGTGTCACTCTGGTCCAGTTCTGTCCTCTGGATCCTGGGGTCTCTGGCCAGTATATCACATGCCCGTTTCCCCTCATGCTTCCTGTCACTGCCTAAGGAGCAGCCCACTCTCTGCGCTGACTCTCCTGACTTGTGGGCATCATGGCCTTGCTCACACATGTTCTGTGGCCAGCAGCTTGCCCTGCTGTACTGTGGACTCAATCCAATGTCCCTATTACTGCAGAGGGTATGGCAGGCAGGCACTGACCTCAGGCTGGGGAAGACGGGGCCAGCTCTCAAAATTCCGAGCACTCTTAACATGGGGTGACAGAGGCCCAGAACTTAAAGCCCTATCTCAAATAGTCTCGTGACTTGGCAGCTGCCATTCTTCTGTGCATGACACAGAGACCAGGCTGAGCTCCTGGTCCAGTCCTCTGTGGACTGAGTGGCCTTGGGTTTGGTGCTTCTGCAGACCATCTCCTTCCCCTGGCAGGGTTGGCAGGGCAGGGCAGGGCAGGGTCGGCACTGGTCTCCCTATGGGAAGAGTTAAAAGAGGTCCCTCCTTCTAAGCTCCTAAGGGTGGAGGCAACGCAGGTCAAGGGACACAAGTTCCAGCTCCTGCCTCACTGCAGAAGGCTGTTTTGTCCTGACAGTCAAGTTTGGGATGAGCCAATCCCTGATCCTAAGGTCCCCATCATGTTTCTGTAGCTCTCTTCCAGTGTGGCGAGCATCCTGGCTGACCAGACACAGCACACAGCACGGGCCAGGCCCTGCATGAGAGCTCATGGGGATTAGTCAGCTGGGAAGACACAGCAGCCCTCCTGGTACCAGGAGGTGCTTGAGACACTTCTAAGTCCCCAAGCAGGCCACCCTTCCTGCCCACTGACCCTGGCTGCTGTGACAGATTCTGAGCCCTGACCATGGCACCAGCTGATGCTTCAGGGCTAGGCAAAGGTCAACACCTTCAGCATCCAGCTGCTGGGAGCCATAAGTCTACTACCCATCCCCGTCAGTCTAGAACAAGGGTTTCAAATTGACTGGCATCTAGGAGAAAAGGTGCTGATGTCATTTCTAGGAACTGTGCAATGTCACTGCTTCCCAGGGCTTCAGAGTGGACTCTGGGAAGTGAAGCCATTCTGGGCTGGCTCTCAGGCCCCTAGGCCTTGGATCCATGTAAGCTGAATGGACACACGGCTGTACTCACATGTAGCCCCCCACCCCGCCCCCCAGGAACTGGGAGGTGTCAGCCAGACACACTCCTCGCTCGTTGTGATCTCTTCTCTGGGCTGCCCTGTCTGTGTGACAGAACTGAATGGCCAGCAGGGCCACTGGGGTCACGGCATCTCAGCACCACAGGCGCGTGGGCAGAGGGACTCGTCTGCTTCCTAATCCCAGGCCTGCGCCCCGTGGGCATGCCCTCATTCCTGCCCTCTTGCTCAGATTAACGGGCAGCTGTGGAGAGCTGGCTCTGGAGATATCTGGGAAAACGAGCCGAGACACAAACCTCACGCACTCCATTTACTGTTATTTCATTGCACAAAGACCTTCATATCTGCTCCTCTTGCAGCATTTAAGCTGTCGTCCCTGAGTGATGAGTGCAAATGTGGGTGACAACAGTCTAATGAGGAGGAACCCCAACATCCTGTTTTGGTTCAGGGATCCTTGTAGCAGCCCTACTGCACACACCATGGAGCACAGATGGCACAGGGCTCTGGACCCTGCAAGGGTGAGCTGGGCCTCACTTTTAACCCTCACTGAGCTCCTACCTCCTGCTGGGAACAGGATGGCTTCCCTGGGTCCATCTCCACCCTTGGCACAGGGGATACTAACCCAGAATGTTCTGTTCGCACCTCTACCTGGTCAGCCAGCCGGAATGCTACAGGCAAGGAGCAGGGCAACCTGTCTTTATCTTCCCTGGCCCCTGGTGGGGTACATCCCTGCAAGAAGTTCACCAAATGCTCTCTGGCTGTGGGGGACTCCCTGACTCACATGAGCTGGGGAGCCCTTGTTTAAAACAGAATTCAAGTCCAACAGGTGAGGAACCCTGGGCGGGGGTGACCCTGACAGAAGGAACAGTGGATGTGAGTGGAGAGGGTGAGAGGCCTAGGGGTACTCCTGGGGAGGGCCTGGGACACGGGGCTTGGTGGAAGCGAGGACTTCAGGTTCACACTGACAGCTCCAAGTCTTCCAGGCATGGTGCTGAGTGCTTCCAATCCTACCTGCGCTGGCAGAGCCCTGCTGAGGTACATGGGTCAGGGGGGGACAAAGCAAACACAGGGACACTGGCCAGACTATACTGCAAGAGCTCAATAAAGTGCCAAGGCAATGGCGCTCGATGGACAGATGTCTTCCCTAAGATGCTTTTGCAGGGGGACAAGGGGTAGAGACTCACGTGTGGCCCTACCTGAAGGCATAGGTCTTCTGATGCCAGCTCAGCTGTCCCCGGATGCTGTATGCGATGGTGGTGACAAACTCCCCACCCAGGCCCAGCTCTGAGCACAGCTTCAGGGCAAACTTCTCCGGTGAGTTCTCCTTCTCTGACATGTCCCACTCGAACTGGTCTACCAGGGAAATGTTCCCCACGTGGATGTTCAGCTGAGGCAAGAAAGGATGCAAGTTAGAACCACCAGGACTGTCGCCAGCCCAGAGAAGGGGGAAGATGGGAAGAGTATACCCTGGGACTGTGGACCTGGGGTAGACTCTGCCCATGACTTATTAGCTGAGAACCAGGGCTGGCCCTTGTCCTTCCAGGCCTCCATCCACAAAACAGGGCTGACTCCCCAACTGTCCTGGTTTGGGAGGCCCTGAAGTGAGTCCTATTGTACCTTCATTCTGGCCTCCCTGCCCCAGACAATGCCCCCAACACTGGTGGGGCCCTCCTTTCTTTACATGACTACACCAGCTAGGCAGGGCTTAGCTCCTCAGATGCTATCCCTAAGCCCTGACCTCAGCAAGAATCTATGCCCTTACTCTGTTTCTTTCCAGAGTTCATCCCTCTCGAGAATCACCCTGCTAAGCCTGTTCACAGATGTAACCCTGGGCCAACCCCGGAGGGGATGAGTGGAGGAGGGCAGCAGGGAGGGAGCTATCTGGCAGGGACCTTGGTTGGGTGGTGAGGAGCTGGGACCCCAGGTGGGTTCACAGAGTGGAGGCTGAACCAAGACACCCAGGCAGGCCTGTGGTGGGGCAGGGCTCTTGCCATCTCCCACTTCTCCACACTCCTGTGTACGCCCAAAACAGGGTCTGGCCAGTTCACAGGTCTCATGGCTCAAACTTCAGCCACACCAAGTCTCCAACCCCCCCAAGAACTGCACAGAGCTGACCTGGGCCAGGTGCCCAGGTAAAGGTAGCAAGGCCTGGGCTTTGATCCTGACATTGCCAAGGATACCAGTATGAGGCCTTGCTTTCTGAGGTGAGAGACACTCCTCAGGTGCCCTGGCTCCAAAGAGTTCCATCTTCCCTTTGCCCTGTTCCAAGATCAAGACGAGCCTCCAGCTCTTCTTCTGAGTCCCAGTTATAAATGGGAAACACTGGGAGGGACCCTCGGTTCTTCACCTGCAGGACTGGGTGCTATGCCCAGGGTCATGGTACCCACGACGCCCTGGCCTGATAAATGCAGCAGTGTCCCATGCAGCACAGGTTCCTTGGGCCAGCTGTGCCGATCCCTTGGCACCAGTCTGACCCCAGAGGGCGGGGCAGGAATCCTAACCTGGGGTCAGTCTCCCAACAGCCTACCAACCAACACTACCTCACACATGGGTGGTAGGGCCTTGGTTAGGTGGTGAGGAGCCTGGACCCCAGGTGGGTTCACAGAGTGGAGGCTAAGATGCCCAAGCAGGCCCATGGTGGGGCCAGGCTCCTGCCACCTCCCACCTCTCCATAACCCTGTGTGCACCCAAGACAGGGCATGGACAGCACTACAGGTCTCATGGTCAAACCAAGTCCCCTACTCCCCTGGAACTGAACAGAGCCAACCTAGATTATAGATAAGTCAGAGGGTCACTGGAAAAGCTTATGCTCGGGGGAGCAAGGGGCAGACCCAGAAGAACTTACAGTTGTCGAACAACTTTCTGCATGGCTGCCCCACAAGCCCCATCAAGATAACAATAAAAAGTAGTGCTCAATTTTGAGAAAAATGTCAGGAAAGTCAGCTGTGCGTGGCCAACCTGTCACTTGGAACCACATGGTTGGGCGGATTAACCAAGGCCTCATTCTCACCATAGTTACAGGACAAAGATGGCCCAGAGTGGAGCCCTCAGGCTGCCCTCCAGAGCCAGTAGACTGTGCCTGTGATACAAGCCAGGCACCAGCTACTGTTTCCACCTACCTCCATTTCTCTCCTATGATGTTGCCTTTGTTCTCAATGCTACCCTTTTCCTACTAGCTGGCCATAATGTGAAAATGAAACAAGTTAAGGGAACAAATGTATATTTATCTCAAAAATAAAGGTATTAACTAGTAAGGAGATTGTATCAGTAACCAAAAACTTCTCAAGGAAGAAAAGCCCAGGACTTCATGGCTTTACTGGTGAATTCTACCAAACATTTAAAGAACTAACACCAATCCTTCTCAAATTCTTCCAAAAACACTGAAGAGAAGGGAATACTCTTTAACTCAGTGCCCTGATACCAAAGTCAGAAAAAACACTGTAAGAAAGGAAAACTACAGACCAATATCCCTTAAGATGCTGATGTAAAAATTCTCAAATAAATCCTAGAAAACTGAATTTAGCAGCATATTAAAAGGATCATATACTACAACTAAGGGGGACTTATTCCTGCAGTGCAAAGATTATTCGATGTAGGAAATCAACATAACACACCACATTAACAGAATGAAGGACAAAAGCCACATGATCACCTCAACTGATGCAAAAAAGCCCCTGACAACATTCAAAACTCTTGAAAACACTCAACAAATAAGGAATAGAAGGAAACTATTTCAACATAATAAATGAAATATGAAACATCCACAGCTAAGATCATCCTCAGTGGTGGAAGACTAAAAGCTTTTCCTCTAAGAGCAGAAACTAGGGAAGGATGCCCACTGTCCTCACTTCTGTTCAACATAGTATTGGCAAGAAACAGAAATAAAATGCATCCAAACCAGAAATGGAAAGTCAAGTTATCTCTGTTTAGAGATGGTGTGATCTTATATATATAAAACTTACCGATTCCATGCACAGAGCTTTGGCCCCCTACTCTTTTTCTCTCTTTAGTTTACTTTCTAAATAAACTACATTTTCCAAACTAAAAAAAAAAAAAAAGATTCCATGCACAAAAAAACTGTTAGAATAAAGGAATTCAGAAAAGTAGCAGAACACAAAATTAACACACAAAAATTAGGAGCATATCTATACACTAACAATGAACAATTTGGAAGATTAACTTTTTTGTAGAGATGGTGATCTCAGTCTGGCCTCAAACTCCTGGGCTCAAATAGTTCTCCTGTCTGAGTCTCATGAGTAGCTGGGATTACAGGCATGTACTACCATGCATGACTTAGAAATCAATAACACAATTCTGTTTTAAATAGCAGGAAAAAGAATAAAATACACAGGAATTAACTTAACTATAGAGATACAAGATCTGTACAACAAAAACTACAAAACATCACTGAAAGAAAGTAATGAATGCATAAAATAGGAGGAAAGACAACACATGTTTGTGGACTGGAAAAGTTAATATTATTAAGATGTCAGTACTAACCGAAGCAATCTAGAGATTCAATTAAAATCTCAATAATGTTTTTTACATTATTTGCAATACAAAAATCCATCCTAAAATTCACATGGAATTTCAAGGAACACCAAGTAGCCAAATCAATCTCAGGAGAAAAACAAAACAAAACAAAAACAAAGTTGAGGTCTCACACTTCCTGACTTCAAAGCTTACTACAAAGCTCCAGTAATTGAAATGGTGTGGTAGTGACATAAATAGAGACATATAAACCAGTGGAATAAAGTGTTCAAAAATAAGCTCTTGCAAATACATTCAAATGATTTTTGACAAGGATGCCAAGAACATTCAGTGGGGAAAGGGACAGTCTTTTCAATAAATAGCGCTAGGATACCCACATGCAAAAAAAAGAAGTTGGACCCTTACCTAATACATATACAAAAATTAACTTGAAATGGATGAAAGACATAAATGTAACTTTTCTTGGAAGAAAACATCGGAGGACAAGTTTCATGACATTGGATTTGGCACTGATTCTCGAATATGACACCAAAAAGCACAGGCAACAAATGAAAAAATAGACTAAGTGGACATCATCAGAATGAAAAACTCTTGTGCGTCAAAGGACACTACCAACGGAGCAAAAAGGCAACTCAAAGAACAGAAGAAAACATTTGCAAATCATATGTCTGATAAGAAATTGATATCCAGAATAGAGAACTGGTAAAACTCAATACCAAAACAACCTGAATGAAAAACAGGCAAAGGATTGGAATAGACATTTCTCCAAAGATACACAAATGGCCAATAAGCACATGGAAAGAGTCATGACCACAAATCAATTAAGGAAATGCAAATCAAAATCACAATGGGAGACAATTTCACACCCATTAAGATAGCTAACATGAAAAAATTAGAAAATAACAAGTGCTGGCAAGGAGGTGGGAAAATTGGAACCCTTGTGCACTGTTGATGGGAACGTTAAATAGTATAGCTGCTGTGGAAAAAAGTTTGGCAGTTCCTAAAAATAGTAAAAATAGAACTAGCATATGATCCAGCATATATACCCAAAAGAACTGAAATCAGAAACATAAACAGCTGTTTGTACACCCATGTTCAGAGTAGCATTATTCACAATAGCCAAAAGGTGGAAGCAACCCAAGTGTCCATTGATGAATGAATAAATAAGCAAAATGTGGTAGACCCCCAAAGTGGAACATTATTCAACCTTAAAAAGGAAGGAAATTCTGACACATGCTATAACATGGATGAGCCCTGAGGACATTACACTAAGTGAAATAAGCCTGTGACAGAAAGACAAATGCACGATTCTACTCACATGAGGTACCTAAAGTAGCCAGCCTCACAGAGACAGAAAGAAGTGTGGTGGATGCCAGGGGCCAGAAGAGGGGATAACAGAGAATTAGTGTTTAATGGGCACAGTTTCAGTTTTATATAATGATAAAATTTTTGGAGACAGATAGTGGTGATGGCTGCATAATGATGTGAATGTAGTTAATGTCACTGAACCTTATGCTTAAAATGGGCCGGGTGTGGTGACTCATACCTGTAATCCCAGCACTTTGGGAGGCCAAGGAGGGAGGATTGCTTTGAGTCTGGGAGTTCGAGACTAGCCTAAGCAACATAGCAAGACCTTATCTCTACAAAAAAATTTAAAAATTAGCCAGTGGGGTGGCATGTGCCTATAGTCCTAATTATTGGGGGGCTGAAGCAGAAGGATCACCTGAGCCCAGGAGATTGAGGTTACACTGAGTTTGGATTATGCCACTGCACTCCTGGTGACAGAGTGAGACCCTGACTTGAAAAAAGAAAAAAAAAAGGTCTGGTATGGTGGCTTACACCTGTAATCTTAGCACTTGGGAGACCAAGGCAGGCAGATCACCTGAGCCCAGGAGCTCAAGATCAGCCTAGGCAACATAGCAATACCATGGTGGGCATGGTGGTGTTCACCTATAGTCCCAGCTACTAAGGGTGTTCACCTATAGAAGGATAGCCTGCCCAGGAGGTCAAAGCTGTGATGAGCTGTGATCATGCCATGGCACTCCAGTCTAAGTGACAGAATTGTTATAAATACTTTACAACAATTTTTAAAAATTAATTAAAATTTCAAAAAAAGTATTGTTTTCCACTTGGGGACCACAGAGAAAGTTATTTTCCAAAAATCTTTGTAAAGTGCTCCTGGAGAACCAATGGGAACACCAGGCTGAAATGGGCCGAGGCTACATCTGGCACAAGAGCAGAGCCTTCCCTCTGGCGCAGCAGGCGTCCCCCCCGAAACTCTTCCACCCCAAGGACTATTTTCAGGAACCCTTTGTAATGTGGCACTTATTTTTATACACAAATGTTTTCCTAAAATTGAAGCCAAATGCACAGAATTAGATCAAACAAAATCACTGACAATTTAGGGTCACCACGTGCCAATCCTACCTCCTTTTCCTTATATCTTCCTGTTTTCAAAGCTACCCTAGCCCACATCACATGGTCCAGCATGTGAGACAGTGTGCAGCGAGTCATGCTGCAGGCTCTATAGTGGGCAGGTCTGTGTCCAATTACCAGCTTCATCTACCACTTTTCAGCTGGCTAGCTAAAGGCAGGTGAGCTCAGCTCTCCATGTGCCCACCTCTTCACCTGTAAGATGGCGGCAAAGGCAGCATCTTACAGGGCTACCGGGCTAGCTTGGGATATGCCCAGCCCAGTCCATGGGCGAATGCAGCAGAGCTGCCTACTCTACTGAGGGCTTCCTATTCTGCCTGTTGGCTGCCTTAACCTCCTCTGGACTTCTGGGCTCTGCTCAGTGCCTGGCAGTGCCACAGCCTGTGAACGTGTCCAGAATGTGACACATTACTCTGAGAAGTTGGCGCATGCCATTCCTGTGGGGATATAGGGGACCAGGGCCAGGTGCTGCCTGAAAGATGGCTATCCAGACAGCACAGAACCCAAAGACAGGCTTCTACTGAGGCCTCAGTGTACCCTCAGTCCTCACAACACTTACCCACCACCCCCTCCAGGGCCAAGAAGGCCCCAGTGCAGGGTGAGGAGCCACCTACCTTGATGATGACACGCTGGTCTGACTGGTCCTCGAGGATGCTGTCCGTGGGATAGGACTCAATCTGCTGTCTGATGGCAGAGGCGATGGCCGGCACGAATGTCAGGGGGTTCAAATCAAGATCGTCACAGAGGATTTCCGAAAACATCTCAGGGGTCATCAATTTCTCTATAATCAGGAGAGGGAAGGGTGTATTGCCAATACCCCAGGGCCTAATTCTACAATGTTGAACCTGGCCTCCCCGACCCCTTCCTCCTCTGCTACACCTCTCCAGATGCAGAGGACAACTGTGGCACTGAAAGTGACCCTCCTAGTCACTAAGAGTGGGACAAGGAAGCACATGACAAGTAGCCCTAGCCCTCATCCCACACGCACCCCTGGAAGTGCTCATAGCTCTAAGAGCTCCCCCACTCTGGGTTCTGTGTGCACTTTTAAGCACCCTCACAGTTGCATGGGAACGTGCAACTACCTGAACTAATGACATGCTCATGGCGAGGCAAGCAAAAGCACTTTGGAGTTCATGTGCCACCTCCACTTTCCGCTGAGCTGGGGGCACCTGCAGGGGCGCAGGGCCCTATCTCATGTCAGGTCTCATGAGAAAGACATGCTATGTAAAGCCACAGAGGCCGCTGGGCCTGTGACTGCGGTGGCCACAGCAGTGCCTCAACAAGGTGACATAGGTGGAGGTCTCTACAGATCCTGGATCCTGGAAGTGGAATCGCACCAGGTGTGAGCTCACAGGGACCATATGCAATCAGCCAGACCTCAGCCAGGTCCTGCCCAGTCAAGCAATCTCTCTCTGCTCTGCCTGGCTCTTACAACCCAAACCTTATGGTCAAGATGCCATGCTGGGGCCGGGCATGGTGGCTCACGCCTATAATCCCAGCACTTTGGGAGGCTGAGGTAAGAGGATTGCCTGCACCCATGGGATTGAGACCAGCCTGAGCAACTTGGTGAAACCTCATCTCTACAATATATCAAAAAATTAGCTGGGCGCGATGACACACGCCTGTAGTCCTAGCTACTTGGAAGGCTGAGGTGGAAGGATTGCCTGCGCCCAGCAGGTCAAGGCTGCGGTGGCCCTGAGCATGCCACTGCACTCTAGTCTGGGCAACAGAGTAAGACTCTGATTCAAAAAAGATGCTGTGCTGGATAACTCAAAAAAGATGACAGGCTGGACCAGTGCCCCAATAGCACGTAGGCAGTGCTTCATTGTGGAGACTGCAGCTGGAGCCTCAGGGCTTGGGCTAAGCACCCTGTGAATACATTACCCAGAGTGATACTTTACATCAAACTTTTTATCTTGAGGTAACTGTAGATTCATATGTAGTTGTAAGAAATAACAAAGATTCCATGCATACTGTGCCAGTTTCCCCCAGTTGGTAACACCATAAGACACAAGAAAATAATCTCACAACGAGGAGCCCAAGAAAGGATACAGGACTTTCCATCACCACCCAATACCCTTCTAGCCACACACACCTCCCTCTCATTTCTGTCCCCTCCTTTAACCCTAGGCAACAGCTAGACATTTCCATTTCTAGAGTTTTCTCATTTCAAGAATGATCTGTAAATGGAACCATATAGTATGTAACTGTTTGAGATTAGCTTTTTTTTTTTACTCAGTAAAATTCTCCAGAGATTCATCAGGTTGTCACTTACTTTTTATTGCCAAGTAGCATTCCAAGGTATGGTGGGACCTTACATTCTGTTTAACCATACATCCAGAGAAAGATATCTAGGTCATTTCCAGTTCCTGGATATTATAAATAAAGCTATTATGTGTAGGCTTTTGTGTAAATATGTCTTTATTTCTCTGGGATAAATGTCCAGATGTGGTAGCTACATATTTAGTTCTGTTTGTTTTTGAGTTGGACTCTCTCACCTTGTTGCCTAGGCTGGAGTGCAGTCACATGCTCACAGCTAAGCACAGCCTTGACCTGCTGGCTCAGGTAATAGTTCCACCTCAGCCTTTCAAGTAGCTGGGACTACAGGTGCGCACCATTATGACTGGCTAATTTTCTGATTTACTGTAGAGATAAGGTCTCACCATGTTGCCCAGGCTGATCTGAAACTCCAGGGCTCAGGCAATCCTCTCACCTTGGCCTCCCAAAGTGTTGAGATTACAGGCATGAGCACTGTCTCTCCACTGTGCCTAGCTACCTGTTTAGTTTTTTTCTTTTTTTTTTTGAGTTGGAGTCTCACTCTGTCGCCCAGACTGGAGTGCAGTGGCCGCTCCCGGCCACTGCAGCCTCGACCTGCTGGGCTCCAGCGATCCTTCCGCCTCAGCCTTCCAAGTTGCTGGAACTACAGGCGCGCGCTACCACGCCCGGCTGATTTTTTGATTTATTGTAGAGATGAGGTCTCACTTGCCCAGGCGGGTCTCGAACCCGCGGGCTCAGGCAATCCACTCACTTCAGCCTCCCAAAGGCGCGGGATTACAGGCTGAGCCACCGAGCCCGGCTGGTTTTACTTATTACTTCTAAATCGTTACTGATAATTTTACTTCTAACCCATTACATTCACCATTTGTTCCAATTCCCTTTGCTCACTCTGCTCCAGTCACCCCAGCCTTGCTGTTCCTAGAACATGCTAAGTCTGCTCCCACCCCACGGTCTTTCCTAGAAGGTTCTTTCCCCCAATATATCCACACAGACAGCTCTTCACCAGCTTCAGAAACTATTCAAATGTCACATTCTTAATAAGGCCTACCCTGACTACCCAACTAAGGATCACAACCCATCTCATTATTCCCCTTACTGTTTTCCATAGGACTTAACACCTGATAATATGCTTTATTATTTACTTAGTTATCATGTGTATTGCTTATTGACTGTCTCTCTTGCTAGAAAATGTGGGCAGGGATTTTTGCTTTGTTTTCTTCAATCATCTAGAATAGCACCTGGCACGTAGTAGGTACTCAATAAATATTTGTTGAATGAATGGAGAACTTTTGTCCTGAATGAACAAATGAATGAATGATGTCTGTCTTGAGCACTGGATCTGTACTTCCAATTGTCTACAAATCTCCCTAAAATTAGGTCCTCCTAACAATCAACATGTCCAAATCTGAATGTCCATCATCTTCTTTCCTAAAATTTGCTTCTTCTCCCACTCCTATGTTCCCTAAATTCCTAACTCAGTAATGGCATCACAATCCCTCCAGACCCTGAGACTTCAGTCATTCTCAGCAGCTCACTATTCTTCAGATCCCACTCTCCCTCCTTCCTCACCATCCAGGGATTTCTCAGGGTTGTTCATACCCCTGAAACATCTCTCAATTTCATTCTTTCTTGTCCATTTTTATTACCACTGCCCCAGTTCAGGTCCTCATAACCTTTATCTGGTCTTTGGTCTTTCAGGGAGGAACTGTCTGACTAGTCTCTGTTCCTAATCTCTCCCCTCTCTAGTGTGTTCTTTACACTACAACCAGGTAACTTTTAAAGAAAAAAGCAAGAAACAGAGAGAAAATGAGAATGAGGTCCTTTTATTCCCCTTCTAAATTATCTTAAATCCATTCATTTATCTATATTGCTACCACTGAAGTTCAAGTCACTATCATCTCTCACCTAAACCATGGCAATATTCTTAACTGGTCTTACTACTTCTTCTCTGGCCACCTTCCAATCTATTTCATGCCCTACATAACCAGTACACCGTTAAAAACTCAAATCTAATCATGATTTGATTAAAGTCCTTCAGCTTCCCAGTGAACTCAGAATAAAATTTAAACTTCTTACTATGGTCCCTCATTTTCTGCTTCCTGCCTATCTAACCAGCTTCCTACCACTCTTGCACCATTCTTATTACCGTCTTCATGATTAGTTTCTCCAATGTGCTAAAATAAAATCTCTTTCAACTTGGGGTCCTTGTATAACAAGCCTATTTCTTCTGCATGAACACTCTTTTCTACATCCCTTGGTCTTTCTACTCCTACTCATCCTTCAGGTTTCAGTTCCAATATCACTTCCTCAGAAAGGCCTCCCTGTACTCAGACCTGTCTGACTTCTCCCTTCACTCTCATAGCACTCTCACACACTTTCTTTCACAGCATGAGTGTGTGTGTGTGTGTGTGTGTGTGTGTGTGTGTGTGTGTGAGAACATGCAAGGAATAATTTGTAACATCATTATGAGCCATACTCTGAAACCAGATTGCCTAGGTTCAAATCCTACTTAACTTCACTGAGTATACATTTTAAAAATAATAACACCGGAATAAAAAAACTTATATTGGAGGGTGGTTGTGAGAATAAAGTAATATATCTCAAGTGCTTTGCAAATATTAAGCATATAGGTATTCAACACATGTTATAAAATAAATGGGGAATTATTAAAGATTGTTTTATAAAAGAGGAGGTATCTCAGCTAAATCTTGACTGCAGACCTAGGAAACAACCTAACATGATTAGGGGAAGGTGACAAGACAAGCCTGGCTAGAGCACAGGAAGTATAAGGAAAAGTAGCAGGAGATGAAACTGAAAATGCAAGTTAAGGGCAAAGTTGCAGTGAATGAGTAAGCTGGAATTTAAGCCCTGATATATTTCCAAACGCATGCTCTTCTCACAGGTAGCTAAGCAAATGTCAAACTGGCACACCTTAGGGTAAGGGCTGATGATCTAAAAAAAATCACCTATGTATGCTAAGAACTTGCCCTTTCCCCATAGGCCTGCCTGTTTGTGTCATTATATATTTTCATCTGTTAATTATGACTCTAACAAAGAATCTAGAACATTCAAACTTGCACGTATAAACAGATACAAGTAAACAAAAACAGCAAATGAAAAAAAAAATTAATTCACTCAATGTAGAATTACTTATAAGTTAGGGAAGGAAAGAAACAAAACCATGGATAATCCCAAATATGAAAATCCAAAAGTAATTTGTATATAAAGAAGTTTTACAGATCTAGAATTATGTTTTCAATATACTAATATAAAATTTCACCTGCATTACTTGAGCATAAACTAACAATGGAGAAAGTGGCCCTAGGAAATTCAAGATGAAAAAGGGATTTTGAATTTTAATATTATGATGGGTCACACACAAAGTATATCAATAGAATTAACTGTAGGATCTACCATATGCAAAGTGTCTTCCTGATCACCTTAGCTGTTCCAAATCATTTTAACAATAAATACCACATTTTACTTTATCTTTTCTCATTCTCCCCCATGGCTCTACCTTCCAAGAGATCTCGGGCCAGCCCTGGCTCTGCTCCTGTGGAACGGACAAAATCTGACAGGACAGCATCCATGTCCAGGGTCATGTGATCATCAAGTACTTTCAGGCAGCTGGGTGTAAGTAGGACATAGATCAAAATTCAAGTCTCCACCTGAGGAAGAAATAAACACATAAGGCTCAAATTACACTGGAACAGGATAATCACAGCCCAATTTCAGCAGCTTTTTAACCAAATGGGAAAACTAACTACACTAGTTCATTAATTTCAGTTGAATTTTAAAACACAGCAGTTTAAAATTTATTATGAAGAGTAACATTTAGTTTCCTAATTTCCTCATTAACATCTTAACTCCTACATTAACCATAAACCTGTAATAACCACTCTGAGTAATGCTTTTCCTCTACTTTTCTAGAGTATCACTTTTTTAGCATGAGTTTGCTTATCCAAATGAAAGGAAGGAAGCCGCAGGTCACCACTCTAAAGAACTCCCCGCCTGCGATTTCTCTAACATGGCACTTTGTTTATTTCCTTTCTGGCACTTAAATACCCTAATTTTTTCTTTTTTTTAGTTGCTATTAGCAACCTCCTTGAAAGCAGGGAACTTGTGTGTGTCATTCACTAATATATTCCCCCCAGCATGTATCACTTGGCATAGTGCTTGGCACACTGGTCCTCAGTAAGTATTTGTTGAATAAATGAATGAATGAATAAACACTATACATCAGATAATTTTAGAGTTGATTAGTGTTCTGATACTAGCAGAAGAAACAGGAAAAGTAAACTGATAGCTAAAACTATTCAAAATAAGCTATTCCACACATCAAGTGGAAATCCCAGAGGTTCATAACAAAAGTCAGTCTTTGTCTACTAACTTCATGAACCCAGGAAACATGTCTACCCCAAACATGTCTTTCTCCACCCAGAATAAATGATTGCCAAAATTCACCTGAAAAGATTTCTTCTTTCAGACTCGGCTTTGGCAGAAATTATGTCCCCAACCTGACATCCTGGCACCAATCCAACATTCCTCTGAGGTTAACAGTCCCAACAGAGGAAGAAAGAGTGAAGAACAATCTCAGACCAAATTTTGCCAGGTTTACAGTTCTCTGTAGAACAGGACTCATTCATAAAGTTGCCATGTACACACCTGCCCTACCATACCCACCAATCTCTTGCCTTTTGGTGAAGGCCAAAAGTATAATTCTTGAAGGCAATAGGTGACTCAGGTTACTATTCAGAAACATCTCCTCTCAAACAGCCTAAAGTCTAAGGGTGACTTCCAGATACTTTTTCTTCATGCCTCCCCCATCCCAGGGCAGTTTGTTCAGTGGTATGATCAGATCCTGATTTTCTGCATTCCTTAGAAATATGAAGACAGATAAGCAGCAAAGATTTGTGGGTTATAATACCAGTAGGTCTCTAACTTCACAACACTGAATTTTGGGGGGGAGGTGAGAGAGAGAGAGAGAGAGAGCGAGAGATGACAAAATAGAAAGTGTTCTCTCTTGCCCTATTCTAGTAGTACAAGAGATCCAGAGTGCAGGACATGACTTCCTCATATTTGTAGCCTCAACATCTGGCATAGCATCTGCAAGATAGTAGATAGTCAATAAATGCCTGATGAATAAAGAATTAAATGACTCAGTGAATCTCCACATTCCACCAGCAAATCAACCTATCTGAAGCTTAGCAGATAAAAAATTCTAGAGTGCTTTTTAATCACCCCTCTATTTCTAAGGGTCTCTCCTGGTCCTAATCCAGCTATTGAAGTTGTAAACACTCTCCTTTCTAAAGAGTTATCAACCATACTGTTAACTATTCCCTCTACTCTCATACTATATGGTTTTTACCTAAACTTATATGTATTAACTGGGTGACTTTGGTCAAATTACTTACAGGGTTTCAGTTGCCTCTTCTATAACCTCAACTTGGATTAGATGACTCCTAAGATCCCTGCCAGGTTTTAAAAATGAACTTCTTGAGTTCACTATAGCCTCATAAGCTGTGATCCTTGAATTATCTTCCACTCTAGGTATTATCAGTATAATTTACTTGAGTTTCAATATCATAATTGTCAGAAAAGGGCTACTAATACATTAAAAACTTTTGGTCTAAGATACCTCAAATTCAAAATGTCTAGCTATAAAGTAAATTCATTCTTACATTGAATATTTAAGAATTAAATTCCTTCAGCATTCATAGGTGAATAAATGGCTTTTCCCTCCCTAACACAGGCAAGAAACCCACTTTAGTCATGGCCTTAGGTCACAGGAGATGGTAGCAGCTCAAGTAACTTATACACATGAATAATCCAAAACTAAGAGCATAACTATAAAATACATTTCAATCTTCTCTCTTAAAAAAATGCAAAGTAACATAAAACCACTTTAATAACTTTCTGAAAGAATGTAAGAAATACAAAATAAGTACACAAAATAACAATCAGCAAAAAGGTGTTCAGCAGAAAGGAAAAGGGCTGATTAAGACACAGGCATGTAGGCAGTTTCCCAGCCAGATACAGGCTTCTGGGAGAAGGTAATGAAAACCATCAGTGTTATGGCATCACAGATCTCACATGTCAACACAGTAGGTAGGCCAATCTTTTCAAAAAAACTTTTAAAAAATAATTTAGAGGTCCAACATTATCTGAAATCACTTGCTCTGTAGCAAAAACTTGAAACACTAAGCCAAACCTCTTGGCGGCACACTTTTATATTTGATGTCTATAGGTGCATGCATGCCATGGACTCAGCCCTAACCCCACCCAACAGGTTAGGACAGCAGCTTCTGTTACATCATCACCAACACCTGGACTGAGCTTCTCATGTTCCAAATGGGGATATCTCAGCCAATGACTAAAACAGTCTTTGGCTCTGTCTCAGCACACAGGAAGAAAATACATAAATAAATAAATAATAAAAACAAAAACAAAAAACAATGGATTTCAACCTTTCAAATAAGACAGAGGAGGCACTCGAATATTTGTTAATTGTATGGTGTAAAGACAGATCTCACCTGGCATCAAAACCTTCCAACTGAAAGGGCTGCTAGCAATTGCTTAATCCAAATGCCTGCCCCACACAAGAATTCTATTACATATCTGGCTGATACATCACCTAGATAAATCACTTGAACACAAGGTCTGATGGAGACCTCATTACTTTTCCATAATGTCCATTTTATTGTTGGACAGCTCTAGTAGTTAGAAAATGCTTTTTAAAACTAAAGCAAAGGCTATCACCAGCTCCCTATCCCCATATAACTTTCACATAATGGTCTTTATACTATTCTCCAAAACAATATAATCTACCCATGTGCATGATGGAATTTTCATGGAAAATTATTAGATAGAGCATTTCTTTATATAAACATTTGTTGTAGATCAACATCACAATGTTACCATGAGTCAGCCAGTGGCTTTTTTTTTTTTTTTTTTTACAAAATCCTTTCTTTTATCAGTACTTTCTTGCACCTGTATTCATTTGTAAATGTTTATGCAGACCCTATCATATAAACTCAGCATGCTGAATAAATGAAGAACCTTGTTCAAAATTCACTTCTGCTGCTATCTTTGCCTTTCAACCCTACTCCACTTCCATGTCCTCTTGAAGTGATGATAGTAGTCAAGAATAAACACTAACAAGTCAATTTTAGTTAAGCACTTTCAAAAGCACTCTTATTCCTTAATGACAAAACTTTTGCAGCTGTCTCATTTTCCCAATTTACAAACAAAGAAACAAAAAAGGTTTGAAAAGGCAGGTAGGAAGTCTGAACCTCAATAGTCTGAACCCACACTCTTCCTGCTGTACCATACTGCTGCTCAAAGGACTAGGGCATGATTGATTCCTGGAACAGCCCTGATTCTTACCCATTTAATTCTTTCAACATAGGAAAGGGCTGTACATCTCTCATATTTTTCAGAGACTTAAAACATTTACCTTACATTTTCCTCACTTCAAATCCTACCATCTTCCTAAGCAATTTCAACATCCACCTGCACAATTCATCTAACATTTCTGCCTTAGAGTTTCATAATTCCTTCAAATACAAAGACCTCCAGCTCCCCTACAATAGCTCAGACCTGGACCCTGCTCTTTCCTAAAACCATTCCACCTCTAAATCTTTTTTTTAAAATTTTTTGAGTAGGAGTCTCACTCTGGTGCCCAGGCTGGAGTGCAGTGGCATCCTCACAGCCTCTGCAGCCTCAGCCTGCTGAGCTTAAGTGATCTTTCTGCCTCAGTCTTCCAAGTAGCTGGAACCATGGGCATGTGCCACCACACCTGGCTAACTTTTTGATTTATTGTAGAGACGAGGTTTTCACCAAGTTGCCCAGGCTGGTCTTGAATCCCTGTACTTAAGCAATCCTCTCACCTCGGACTCCCAAAGTGCTGAGATTACAGGTGTGAGCCACCGTGCCTGGTTCCACCTCTAAATCTTAATCTACAACATCTTACTCTAACCACAACCTCATCTTCTTGCAGCTTTTCCTCTCTACTTTTAAACCTTTCTTACCTCATGAGGACATCCAATCTCTTAACCACATTATTCATTAATTCAGCAAAAATTCATGGAATGCCTATGTGTTAGGCACTATGCTCAAGATTAAAAACACAACAGTGAACTACACACAACACCTATCTTCATAGGTTTCCAGTATGGAGGGGGAAAACTCACACAATTTCATGATTATAATAAAAATGTTGTAGGAAGTCAGGAAAAGCTTCCCCAAGAAATTGATGTTTCATGTAAGAACTGAAGAATGGCCAGGTGTGGTGGCTCACACCTGTAAACCCAGCACTTTGGGAAGTGGAGGCTCAGGACTGTCTGAGCCCATGGGTTCAAGACCAGGCTGGACAACTTGGTGAGACCTCGTCTCTACAATAAATCAAAAAATTAGCTGGGCGTGGTGGCATGTGCTTCTAGTTCCAGATACTTGGAAAGTTGAGGTGGAAGGATCATCTGAGCCTCGCAGGTCAAGGTTGTGGTGGCCATGAGCGTGCCACTGCACTCCAGCATGGGCAACAGAGTGAGACTTCAACTCAAAAAAAAAAAAAAAAAGAACTGAATAAGTAGCAACTGGAATGACAAACTAGGGAAGACAGAGTGCTCCAAACACAGGAAACATATGTCAAAGTTTTGTATCAATAAGGAACATAGAGATGAGAATGATGCAACATGAGGAGCATGAAGAATGGGCCTGGTAGACCTGTTCAAGATTTGAGATTTTATCCTAAAGGTACTAAGAAGCCACTGAAGGGTTATAAGCAAGGGTAGGACATGATAAAATCTGAAGTGTTCAAGGATCACCCTGGTTACAGTGAAGATAATAGTTTGGAAGGAGCACAAGTAGATTTTAAGAGAAGTGGTTAGGAAATTACTGTAAAATGATGATAAGAAAAAAAAATATATATATATATATAAAACAAAGCAAGAGGGGTTCCTTGAGGTTTTCTCTCCTGCCCCTACCTGCTGGTTGTGTTATTCTCCTCTTCCTTACAAAGACTCCTTATCCTCAATCTACAAAAATGGGCTTTCACAGAAAGAGAATGGTACTAAGCTGTATATAAGATCATCACAATCATCCTTATAGCTGATCTCTCTGTAGCACATGATACTTATTGACAACTCTTTCTGCCTTTCTGGCCTTGTGTCTTGGTCACCGTTGAGGACTCATTTTTCTGTGACTGCACCAAAGGTCCCACAGTCCTAACCTTAGGCCTTCCATTTTCTCATTTGTATCAGTTCAATGAGAAACTTCATTCATGATCCTAAGCACCCAAATTTAATGACTCTAAATGTATCCACAGTCCCAAATTCTTCCTACCTCACCTGAGAATCACACAGACACTTTAAACTCAACACTAAAAACACAAGCTCATTCACTAATCTGTCCTCTACCTTTCAACTATTCCTCTTCTAGTACAGCTTATTCTAGCAAATGGTACTATTATCATCCCAACCACCCAAGTCACAAGCCTGGGAGCCACCCTGGACTTCTCTCTGGTCTTAGCCTCAAAAATAATCTTTTACTCAGTTTCACTAATTTTACCTCAAAGTCTCTCAAATCCATTTAATGCCTTCCACAGGCCACATCTCTTTTATTTTATCTCAGGTTTTCATAACCTGGACCCCAGAAAATAGTTTCCTAACTTCTCCTTCAGCCTCTCCAGCCACTGATCAGCCTCTACAAGCAATCACTGTGAACAATTTAAAATGCAAATACAATTATTACTTCCCACTCCTCTAAATTCTTCAACAGATCTTTAATGACTAAAGTTTAAGTTCCAAATTACTATACATGACAAACAAGGCCCTTCATGATCTGGCTTTACTTAACTCTCCAGCCTTATTTACCTTCCAATATAATACTTCTCTCTTTGTATTGGTAGTTCCTCAAGTACACTATGTGCTTTAAATTTCAGTCCCTTTGCACATGTTGTTGCCTCTGCCTGGAGTAACTCCTGGTCTAGTGGGTGAATTCTTACTTCTTCCTTGAGGCTAAATTAGATACCTTATCTACAAAACCTTCTCTGGCTTCCTAAGTTAAATTGCCCACTTCTTCCTTGGTGCCCACACTGCACCCTGTACTCCAATTCTATCTTAATATTTATTACACTGCTTGATATTTGTGCTTATTTACATGTTTGTTACCACATTAAACCAGGAAAAATTTAAGGGTGGGAATCTTGTTTTGTCATCCTATATCTCTAGCATCTAAGAACCCAGCAGGTGCTCAATTTTTGTTCAGATGAACTGAAGCATATTTGTACAGCACCCCCCCAACACACATACAAATAGTACTGCTGACAGTCAATCAGTGTTGTGCACAGACAAGTCTAAAGCAGTGACTCATCTCAAAGACATTTAAGACTGTTACATGATTTTATCTGCAACATATTTCTCTTCTTAAACAATGTTTAGCTTAGACTAATCTTAAAATCAGTCTGCACACCCTGAGTCTCCAATGTACTTAATAACAGAGAAAAATGACCCCAAATTAAATGCTGATTATATATAATAGAATTCTATTAAAGTGCCTGAGAGGCCAGGCATGGTGGCTCACACCTGTAATTCCAGCACTTTGGGAGGCCAAGGTGAGTGGATTGCATGAGCCCAGGGTTTGAGACCAGCCTGGGCAACAACAGCGAAATCTTATCTCTACAAAAAATTTAAAAAGTAGCCAGGAGTGGTGGCACATGCTTGTAGTCCCAGCTACTCAGGATGCAGAGGTAGAAGGACCTCCTAAGCCCAGGAGGTCAAGGCTGCCGTGAGCCATGATCACCATGAGCCATGTCACTGCACTCCAGCCTGGGTGACAGAGTGAGGCCCTGACTCCAAAAATATAAATAAATAAACAAATAAATAATAAAATGTTTGAGAAACCACTGAACCTATATTCTCTCATCTACAACATCCCCAAAAGCTTCCACATTCTCACTCTATATCCACTCTGATTCCCCTGATGCACTGGAGCTGAATTTGAGTCCTTTCCAACTCCTCCCAAAACTCACTGGAAAACCACATTGAACACTGTCAAGAATTTCCAAAGGTCAGAGACTCCTCCATGTCTGTGATGTCAGTCCCAAGGAATCCAGGCAAGGAGAAAGAGGAGGGACAGAGGCACTTAGAAATTTCACACAATTCTTGACTAGGTGGGAGGAAGAGGTCAATGATCGACTTGGCAGATTGCTTTTGTTAATATGGGTCCTTCCAAGTCAAAAAACAAAATATAACCTTCTTAGAAAGAGAATATGACCAATTCTACTTGGAAGAGACTTAACCACTAAATGTTACAATTTAGAAGTATTGAGATGGGCCAGAAAGGTAAAAGAAAGAAGTGAAACAAAATAATATGTGTTTTTTAAAAACTTCAGATAATTATTTCAGATAATTATTTAAACTACCAAACAACTCTAAGAAGTTTGCATCTTGCTCCATATTATAGATGAAAACTCTAAAGCACACCGAGGTTAGGTAATATGCTCAAGGATAAACAGGTAAAAGTGGTAGAACCAGGATTTTTAGGAAGCCAACCCATTTGACTTCAAAGACCACACACTTACACTACACCACACTTAGTCCAGGGAGGAGGACTGAGAAGACATAGGCAGTCCACCTGTATGGAAGTCCATCCTCACTGCTGTAACTTCCTGTTGAGAGAAATAATTGGCTGTGGATTCAGACAGATCTAGGTTCAAATTCCAGATCTACTACTTAAGGACTGTGTAATTAATCATGGGTAAGTAATGGAGCCAGTTTGTGCCTTAGTTTCTTCATGTATAAAATGGAGGACATATATGCATTTCAGCCATATTAGGATTAAATAATATAAGTAGAGCCTTTGGGGCAGCAGAGCCTGGCACACAATATGTTATCAAAAATCATCGGTTGTCTTCTTTCTCCCCAATTCCACTCCCACACACTCTGCCTCACTCTACTGGTGCCCAACACAGTCCTGCCCCCCACCCGTATCCTTCCTTCAAAATCTTCCTCTACTCCTCCCAAACCCTCCCGTCCCATAACCATTTCCAAAGTAGTTTTAACACATACACACAGTGCCCAGTCTATCATTCCCATGCCACTGTCTTTCAACACAATTCTTCAAGAAAATGTCCCAAAGGAGCTCCCTTAGTTGTACTTTCCACCAGATGGTCTCAAAAATAACAGGGAAAAGTCTCTGTCCTCTCCTAGATGGACACAGCTAAATAGCTCATTTATTTCCACAACTCCAGGAGTGGTAATTTCATACATATTTTCTAAAATTCTAATGTCTTAATCTACCAGCCAGCATGGATATTATTTTTTTTATTATGGGAAGAAAATGTTTATATCTCCACCTACTCACCCTGCATACTTCTGGGTTATAGTCTACCTTCATTGCAGTTTATACTCAGGGAATATCTACTCTCTCCCCCCAAGTCAAACTTGGAAGAAAAAAACTCAACCTGATCATATAATTAACCACTCCCAAAACAATTTATTTGTTCATAATATGTTATTGTGGATACATACTATTAAGGTCTTAAGAATTCATCCTGTGGCTTCATCACTACCACTGATAATCTGTGTTTGTCAGAACAAAATTTAATCATTTTTTTCAAAAGTTTCTAGTTTTGTATTAGACCTATAAACAGCAAAATGAATCTCCAAGAGACATATCCCATTAGCAAGCAAATATTAATATAAAATCAGGGAGTAGTAGTGTACCGAGAACTTATAAACTGGCATGTTTCTCTCCAGTGCCACTGATAAAGGCTCCTTGGATTACAGTTATTTGAAAAATTAAATAATTTAGAAAATGTGCACACTGAAAGTGACCTTTGGAAAACTAGGAGCAGGGAGAGGCATAGAGAAAGTCTATTAATATAATATCGGCACAATAATAGCTTGAATAGAAACAGAAATCATGCTAATTTTTTTTTTTTTTAGATCCAGACCAGCTTGTCTATTTGTCATACACAATGAATTTTTTCTTCTTCCTTTCAGCTAGGGCCAAGGATAGTCAAGATTTGGGTTCTCAACAAATTCAGCTTTCAAAAGAATAGATACAATACAAAATACAAGTTCTACTTAATTCAAAGATTCTGATTACTGAATTTGTCACACGAGGACAAAAAGACTACATATCAACAGAGGTTAAGCTAATAGCAAAACACAATTTCTCTAGAATCAGTTCGCAATCATTCAGTAGCTGACAATCTTCTTTCTCTTTCTTGATTCCTGTTTGTCATTTCACTGTCAATTACAGAATTTCCAATCAGGGGAGAAATAGCAAGAGGAGGACAAAAAATTTCAAATTACTATACTATGTGCTCCCAGCTATCCATAGGAAACTAATACACTTCAAAAATTTCTTCTGGTAAATTGCATACAACTATTAATTTTCTTAAAAGCCTCAAGCAATTAGAAATTTACCTTTTATAAAATTGTCTGATTCAGTTCAAAGGAAGATATTTTCTATTACTATTATTATTTCTTAAATTCTCCATCTTTAAAAGTTCCATGGTTCTTCCTGGCCATACCTATAATCTCATTTGAACTCCAGTAGGCCCAGTATTTGAAATATTCACCTGGCACTTGCTGTTACTATATACTGTCTTACAATACTAGTTGGCCTTCCAGATACTCACATCTTAACTCTCCAATTTGACTATCAGCCATTCTCTTGAAATTTACCTAATTGGTCCACCATCTATCTACCAAGCACTGCTCTTGGGCCTGGGGATGCAAACGAAGAGAAGCCAGTCCTAACTTCAAGGCACTCAGGTCTGGTGGAAGAAATATAAACACATCATTAGTGCCCACTGGGGATAAGAAGAGGCATAAGGAACAACTAGTTTACCCGAATGGGTGAGGAAAGCTTCTCAAACTTTTAACTGAGATTTTAAGGATGTATAAGAGCTGACCAGGCAGGAAGCAAGAGTGTATTCAAGACAGAATTAAGATCCTTGAGGTGGGTACCTTTATTTTATACTTTAAAAAATTATAACAGGCTTAACACATTGCTTAGCACATAGTAGATTCCTAGCAAACATCTGTGGTTCTAAACTATTCATGCTAGTCCATGTGTGTGGACAATTGGGAGCAGCCTATACCTAAAATAGGCTTGTGAATTATTTACTGGTTTCAAATTCATCCCATTGATATGTATAAATAGGTCTATATGAATAAATATAACTTATATTTGTACAGCTGTCTGTTCACTAAGAATAGCTTCTCTTTTGTTGCAATTTTTGTTTTTAAAGCACTTTCACAAATACAGCCTTTTAAATTAAATACTCTTTGAGGTTTTTAATCCTAGCTTTTCTGATGGAAAACACATATACACAGAGAAGTTAACAAAGCCTAAATGATACTCAGATAGCAAGGAGGTTGGACCTACATATTCTGCCTCTGAATGCAGGCTTCGTATCAGTTTTCCAGGGATTTATAGAGAAATCAGATCAGGGTAGACATGCAAACTCCACAGGCTAAAGAACTCTTAGTATTTTGCTTTCTAAGATATTATCCATGTTCATCATGCTGCCTTTCTAGCTACTATCCTCCCTACCAACCCTTTCTTTACAAACACATATTTCCAGGATGAAGTTAAGGGCGAAAATTCTAGTCTATGGTATCCTGAGCACTGTTGGAGTCTTTTTCATTTCTACAGGTGGACCAATTTAGTAAATTTCAAGTGAATGACTGATAGTCAAATTGGAGAGTTAAGATGTGAGTATCTGGAAGGCCAACTGGTATTGTAAGACAGTATATAATACTAGCAAGTGCCAGGTGAATATTTCAAATACTGGTCCTACTGGAGTTCAAATGAGATTTAGGTATGGCCAGGAAAGAACCATGGAACTTTTAAAGATGGAGAATTTAAAAAAGTATCTTACATGTAAGCACATGAAATTAGTTACAAGCATATAATACAATCTGATTATTCTAGTCTACCTGGGAATGTAGACTATACACTTCTATTATTTACATAACTAACACTTCACATTTGGGTCTTATGTGGTACAGAAACTTTTTTTAATTAAATACTTTTTGAGGTTTTTAATACTGGCTTTTCTGATGGAAAATACATACACACAGAGAAGTTTACAAAGCCTAAATGAACACCCAGATAGCAAGGAGGCTGGACCTATGTATTCTAACTCTGAATGTAGGGTTCATATCAGGTTTTTAGAGATTTGTAGTGAAATCAGATCAGGCTAGTCATGCAAATTTAGTCTGTAGTCCCCATTTGACAGTTTACAATCAGAGACTTTTGAACTAGAACACCAGAGATCATTTCATTCTATACCCTCAAGTTATAGATGACAACACAAAACCAGAAGAATGAGATTAAGGGACTTGTCCAAAGTCACAGAGCTAATGGGTAGTAAAACTAAGCATAGAATACATATCTGTTGACTCCCATTCCAGTACTCTTTCTCCAACTTCACATAGCTCTCAATTCCTCAGGTAATCCACTTTGTGGATTTATACACAAAAACTGCCTTTCCCTCTGCCACCCAATTATATATCTTACTTCTGTAGATGTGGACCAAAGAAAAAGATGTGTACTTAGGAAATTTAATCACTTAAGCAAAGCATATTTAGGAAAGAAAAGCTTCTATTTAAAAAATCGTAGCCGGGCTCGGTGGCTCAGCCTGTAATCCCGCGCCTTGGAAGGCTGAGGTGAGTGGATTGCCTGAGCCCGCGGGTTCGAGACCCACCTGGGCAACTTGGCGAGACCTCATCTCTACAATAAATCAAAAAATTAGCTGGGTGTGGTCGCGCGCGCCTGTAGTTCCAGTTCCTTGAAAGGCTGAGGCAGAAGGATCGCCGGAACCCAGCGGGTCA
>CAUYQG010248329.1:0-10336 GCA_963574415.1 Tarsius wallacei
GTGTGGTGGCTCACACCTATAATTCCAGCACTTTGGGAGGTAGAGGTGAGAGGATTGCCTGAGCCCAGGGGTTTGAGACCAGCCAGGGGTTCAGAACTCAGCAAGACATCATCTCTTCAATAAAAATAAAAATAAAAATAATTACCTGAGCCTGGTGGCACATGCCTGTAGTTCCAGCTACTTGGAAGGCTGAGCCCAGCAGACTGAGGCTGTGGTGACCATGAGCATACCACTGCACTTCAGCCCGGGTGACAAAGTAAGACTTGACTCAAATAAAAAAATAGATAAATAAAATAAATAAGCCGGGCTCGGTGGCTCAGCCTGTAATCCTGCGCTTTGGGAGGCTGAGGTGAGTGAATTGCCTGAGCCCGCAGGTTCGAGACCCGCCTGGGCCACTTGGCGAGACCTCATCTCTACAATAAATCAAAAAATCAGCCGGGCATGGTAGCGCGTGCCTGTAATTCCAGCTACTCGGAAGGCTGAGGCAGAAGGATCGCCAGAGCCCAGTGGGTCTAGGCTGCGGTAGCTGGGAGCAGCCATTGCACTCCAGTCTGGGTGACAGAGTGAGACTCCAACTCAAAAAAAATAAAAAATAAAAATAAATAGATAAAATAAAATAAAATAAATAGAAGATCGTGTCCTTGGCATTCAATGTTGATTTGACTTCTTCCTTTCCAATTTGGATGCCCTTTATCTCTTTCTCCTGCCTAATTGCTCTAGCCCTAATAGCTGATTTTTGACAAATGCTTAAAAGGAACGCAATAGAGAAAGGACAGCCTTTTCACAAATAGCTAGAACCATTGGAAATGGATTTGCAAAATGAAGACGATGACAAAGGAGAGGAAGAGGAGGAGAGAACTTGGAGTCGTTCCCTGAGCCATTAATAAAAATCAACTCAAAATGGATTATGAACCACAATGTAAGAGCCAAAACAAGACAGCTCTTAGAAGAGAACATAGGAGTAAATATTCACGATTTTGTGTTAGTCATTGGTTTCTCAGATACACCAAAGCACAGTCCATAGAAGATAAGTGGGTCATCTGGACTTCATCAATATGTAAAACTTTTGCTCTTTCAAAGACACTGCTAAGAGGCTGAAAAGGCAAGCCACAGACTGGAAGAGTGCATTGCGAATTCTGCATCTGCTAAAGGACTTGTATCCAGAATATAGAAAACATTTGCACACTCAACAATAAGAAAATAAAGAACCCAGTTTTGAAGGGGAAGGGCAAAGCGTTTGGACGGATGTTTTGCCAAGAAGATGTAACATCAGCAAACAAGCACATGAAAAGATGCTCACCCACATTAGTCATTAGGGAAATTAAAATTAAAATCACCGCGAGATACCACTGCACACCATTCAGAATGGCTGAAATGAAGACTGACCATACCAAACACTGGTGAGCAGGGGGAGGAAGGATGGTCTCACACATTGTGGGTGAGAATGCAAAATGGAAAACAGCTCTGCAGTTTATTTAAACATTGGCATATGCCCACCAGATTAATGCCTACCCAAGAGAAAGGAAATATGTGTCCATACAAATGCTTGTACGTGAATGATCGTAGCAGCTTTATTTGTAATAGTAATGGTTCTGGGGAGGTGGTGCCTGTTAAAAGATGAACGGAGCCAGGCACAGTGGCTCACGTCTGTCGTCCCAGCACTTTGGGAGGCGGAGGCAAGAGGACGGCCTGAGTCCAGGGGTTCAAGACCAGCCTGGGCAACTTGGTGAGACCTCATCTCTACAATTAAAAAAAAAAATAGCTGGGCGTAGTGGTGCACATCTGTGGTTTCAGCTACTTGGAAGGCTGAAGCAGAAGGATCACTGAGTCCAGCAGGTCGAGGCTGTGGTGGCTGTGAGCATGCCCCCACCTACTCAAAAAATTTTAAAAAAGATGAATGGATAAACACATTGCAATACACCCGCCATACAGTAGAATGCTACCTAGCCATAAAAAGAAATGAACTATGGATACACAAACATGGGTATCTCTCAAGGGAAGTACGCAAAGTTTAAAAAGCCAGACAAAAAAGAGTGCCCTACTGAATAATTCCAGTTACATAAAAGTTTAGACAAGACAAACTGATCTCTAAGAACAGAAAGCAGATGACTGGTCGCCTGGGGATGGGGGTGGGGGAGGCTTGGTGAACTGGGCACGAGGAAGCCAGGGGTGATGGCCGTGTTTATGTTCTTGATAGTGAGGCGGGTCCCGTGGGGTATACGTTACGTCAACACTTAACACATCGCTAAGTGTAATTGATTATATGCCAAGGATGCCTCAGTAAAACTGCTTTTGAAAATACCCAAGAAAACACATAAGGTCAGCAGGCAAGCCAGGATCCCAACCTGATCTCCAGGACTCAAGAGCCCAAGCTCACCCCATCCCTCGGGCTGCCACCCAGATGGCCAAATTCTGTTGGCCGAACCTGTGTGTGTGTGTGAAAATTATGGCCGGAATAGCTGGAATTCTTCATAGAAATTCCAGGAAATCCAGGGGCTTCTGGGGACCATATGAAAATATAAGAGGGAAACAGTGGCTCATTTTCTGAGAAAAATGAAACATCCTTTTTGGGTCACGGAGCCTCAGAAATGTCCCCACCAGCCCCTCTTCTTGGTGCTTTTTGGGGTTAGCGCAGACCCTAGTTCTGCCTGTCCTTCTCAGCTAGCGTCCCGTGCAGAGGTGATCATGCCCACTGAGGCTGGCAGGGGGGCAACAGAGGAGGTGGAGTGCCCACAGGCATCCAGGGAGGTGAGGGGCAGGCTAGCTCAAGGATCCAGGCCAACAGAGACCCCAAACTCAGACTCATGGGAGATTAGGCCGTTGGGAAGAGTCAGAACAAGGCACACGTGTGTCCCTGCGAGAGGCCTGTGCCAATGGAAGCTCTTTCCCTGGTGCCCAGACTGAGGGGAGGGCTGTTCCCCACAGAAGCAGGTAGAGACACACATGCCCCATGTGGCCACCCTGGCTGTGGCGGGGTGGCACATGGATTATTCATGTTCCCCTCACCAGATCATACTCTGTTAGCAGAGAGTGCCACTTTGTCACCAGGCCTCAGGTATACGGTTTATTCCTTCCTTTCAATCGCTAGGAACTGAGTGCCTACTGGGTGCCAGGCACTCTTGCAGTCTCTTGGAATCCTGGCCCTCATGGAGCTTCTGTTTCAGCCAGGAAAACAGACCATGTGCAAGACAAAGAAGGGAACATGCCATGTGTCATATGTCAGTAAGTGCCGTGAAGGAAAACAGAGCGCACACAGGGACAAGGGGACAGGAAGGACCGTGGCTGGAGCTGGGAGGGGCAGGGAAGGGAGTCGCACAGAAGTTCTAGTGTCACCCTGCTCTTTGTCTCCTGCGGTGGTTTTCTTTTTTTTGTCGTCGGAGTCTCACTCTGTCGCCCAGGCTGGAGTGCAGTGGCATGCTCTCAGCTGCCACAACCTCGGCCTGCTGGGCTCATGTGATCCTTTCGCTTCAGTCTTCCAAGTAGCTGAGAACTACAGGTGTGTGCCACCAGGCCCAGCTAATTTTTTTTCTTTTTTTTCCTTTTAGTTGAAGTCTCACTCCTCCACCCAGGATGGAGTGCAGTGGCACTCACGCTCACGGCCACCCCAGCATCAACCTGCTGGGCTCCAGCGATCCTTCCTCTTCAGCCTTCCAAGTAGCCACAACTACAGATGTGCGTTACCATGCCCGGCTATTTTTTATTTTAATGTAGAGACAAGGTCTCGCCAAGATGCCCAGGCTGGTCTTGAACCCGCGGATTCAGGCAATCCATTCGTCTCAGCCTCCCAAAGTGCTGGGATTACAGGCTGAGCCACCGAGCCCAGCCAGTTTTTTTTCTGTTTATTATAGAGACAATGTCTCGCCAAGTTGCCCAGGCTGGTCTCGAACCCCTGGGCTCAGTCAATCTCTCTCACCTCTGCCTCCCAACGTGCTGGGATGATAGGCATGAGCCACGCGCCCAGCCTGCCTGTGCCTCCTTACCCCCCACGCCCTCCTCAAACACTCTTCATGCTCAAAGGTAACACACGGCTGGGTGTGATGGCTCATGCCTATAATCTCAGCACTTTGAGAGGCTGAGGCGGGAGGATCGCTCTAGCCCAGGAATTCGAGACAAGCCTGGCCAGCATAGCAAGTTACTGTCTCTACAAAAATAAAAAATAAAAAAAATTAATTGGGTGTGGTGGTGCGCATCTGTAGCCCCAGTTACTTGGGAGACTGAGGCAGAGGATCATTTAAGTCCAGGAAGTCAAGGCTGCAGTGAGCCATGATCATACCACTGTACTCCAGCCTGGGCAACAGAGTGAGACCCTGACTCAAAAAAAAAAAGGTGAAACTCTAACCCACCCATTCCCAGATGCTTCCTGACCACAGCAGCCCTAGGAACCTCCCCGACCCCTCCACCATGTCTGAGCCTCACTACTGAGGCAACGGTGTCTTTGCTTCACTGCGAGCTCTGAACTGTCCTCCTGGTCCCTCTAGCCATCTTGGCTGTTCCTCCCAAGTCTTTATGTCTGCTGTACCCCTGAAATGCACGTTCACGCTATGCATAAAAAGGCACGCCAAGATACAGCTCAGTTCTCCCTTAAAACAAGGCTTTGCTGTGTCCAAATTTTCTTCTCTCCGTCTGAGAAATGGGACAGGTTTGGGAAATTCCAACGGGGGAGTGTTCTGCCTTATTTGAGTGCAAGTACATGTACTTTTCCCCAAATTAAAAAATTCCCCCAGCCTTTCCTCTGAAAGTAATTCACAAACCTCTGAGCCCAGTATTACGAGGTCTGACAATTAGGTTCACAAACTCGTCCTAGAAAAAGTGCTACCTACCTCGTTGCTGAATATCACTATGGTCACCTTCAAAGTACTCCCCTTGGGCATCGAGGCACTGATGCCAGCGCCTAGTCCACCCATCAAAGCAATTTTGGAACCCTTTTTCTGGACTGGTCATTAGAGCTGTCGTCGTATTACCTTTGGTGTCCTAAATGTCATCCAGATGTCTTCCTTTCAATATTTCCTTTATCGTTAGGTGACAAAAAGTCATTGGGGGCCAGATCAGGTGAGTAGGGGGAGTATTCCAATACAGTTATTTGTTTACTGGCTAAAAACTCCCTCACAGACAGTGCTGGGTGAGCTGGTGCATTGTCGTGATGCAAGAGCTCCTTTGGGACCATTTCTGCCCACGCCTGTCTCATGCCAAGATTTTCAGTTAAGACTTTGCATTTCCTATCATGTTTATTTGGTCTACTGTGCTTCTCACAGTCAGTAGATGATTTTGACACACAATTAGATGAATTTTTGCGATATTTTCATCAGTTCTGCTCGTTACTGGCCGTCCTGACCTCTCTTCATCAGTGATGCCGTCTCTTCCCTCAGAAAAATGTTTAATCCATCTGTACATTGCCATTTTCCTCATGACATTATCCCCAAAAACTTGGACTAACATGTCCCTGATTTCACTTCCACTCTTGCCAAGTTTACCAAGAAATTTAGTGTTTGTTCATTGCTCTCATTCAAACTCTGATGGCCATTCCAGGAAAAAAATTCCAAAATCGCTTTAACTGGGAGTCTAGGCTGTGACGTTGGTGCATAGCTTTGCAAGGGGAGTACTTCGAAGGTGACCTCTCTGAGGACTAAATTGTCCTTCCATGCGTATTTCATGGGCACACACACATCTGTGGGCAAAAGAGGAGGGTAAGGTCAGAGCAGAAGTCAGTCAGTCTTGAAAATGGAGCAGGGGACCAGCGGAAGGGGCAAGCCCCCCAATGCCCATGTCCCCCAGCTCCCCGCTGTGCCACTGCAGCACACCCCCACCTTTCTCTATTCTTCCTCTCATCTACGCGAAGTTCTTCATTCATCCACTCAGCGAACATTTCACTGAACCTCCAACGTGGGTGTCAGCTTCTAAAATGGCCCCGGGTGGTCCCCATCTCCTGGGACTTATACTTTGGGCAGTCCTCTCCCCTTGAACCTGCACTTGACCCAGAAACTCGCTTCTGCTGCATAGACTACAGTAAAAGTAAAGGGCTATTATGGTCAACATTGTTCAAAAGACAGTCTCTCCTTTCTTGTTCATGTGCTTTCTGGGGGGGGTCTTCTGATTTACGTCTCTTACAAAGTCAACGACCATGCTGTGAGCTGCCCCCATGGAGAAGCACGTGTGCCAAAAAGCTAAGGGCAGCCCCTGGCGAACAGCTAGTAAGGAGCAGAGGCCCTCAGCCCAACAGCCTGCAAGAAACTGAATCCAACAACCATGGGAGCTTGGAAGCTGATCTTCCCCACTTGGGTCTTCAGATGAGACTGTGGCCACAGCCAGTCCTTTGCTGGCAGGCCAGTGAGAGAAGTTGATCCGTAGGATCCAGCTATGCAGCATCAGATTCCTGACCCACAGTAGCCGCAAAATAGTAGGAATTATTGTTTCAAACCACACAGGTTTGGGGAAATTTGTTATGAAGCAATAATTAGCTTCGTAGCATGGTGACTGCTATGGTTTGAAAATGTCTCCCAAATTCATGTGCTGGAAGCTTAATCCCCAATGCAACAGTGCTGAGAGGTAAGGCCTCATGGGAGGTGTTTAGAGCACAAGGGCTCTGCCTTAATTAATGGATTAATGCAGCTATTTTTTAAAAAGACTTACAGGCATGTGTTTGCTCTTTCTTTCCTTTCTGCCTTCCGCCATGTGAAGACACAGAAGGAAGGTCCACACCAATACTGGTGCCTCCGTCTTGGACTTCCCGGCCTCTAGAACAGTGATAGAATAAATCTCCATTCTTCATAAATCACCCAGTCTTGGGTATTCTGTTACAGCAGCACACATGGGCTAAGACAATAATAGAAAAATAAGGGAGTGAGGGAGACTAGGGAATTGCCAGGGATTGGAGGTGAGTGGTGAGGTGAGGGTGACAGTGGTCATAGCTTTAAAGAGGGTGGTCAGCGAAGACCTCCTGCAAAGACAGCATTGAGCAGAAACCTGAAAGTGAAGGAGCGAACCATAGTCTATCTAGGGGAAGAGCGTTCCAGATGGAGGGAACAGTCTGGAATAAGTTTTTGTTTTACTCAGCAGAATACAATCTAGAGAAGGAAAGGCTCTCCGCTTTTCTTTCTGGCCTGTAGAAAAATAGCTGAGTTCTGGTTTCCGTGAGAAATGGATTCCAAGTTCGCTCCTGCCCCAGAGAGAGCTCAGGGGTTAGACAGAGGTAAGCTGGGCTTCCGTTTTGTTTGTTTCCTATATTCTCGGCATGGGCAGTTACCTTGCAAGTGGGACTTCTGTGATTTGTGAAGGGAGGAAAGAAACTGTCCAGTGCCCCATTGTCCTGCCACTTGCCCTGGAGTGACTTTCCTGCTTGGCTTGAAGATAGGATGCAGGAATTGGGCAGCGGGGGCCCAGGCTGGTAGGACACCATCTGGAGCAGTCTTGAGCTGCCCAGCTCCCACCGGGATTTTTGAGGCCACCAATTCACAGTGGGCCAGACCTTCTTGGGGTCTGAGAAATCTAGCCAGAGCCACTCCGGTCGCCCAGACAGGGTCAGAACTAGGGGCATTGATGACCAGGCACTTTCGTCCACACAGGCCTGAGGTTGATCTGGGGACTTCAAGGGGAGAGCAGTTTGCAAATGACACATTAGGCCTGACACAGTTACTCTGTTCTTAAGCAAGTGGAGGTCTGAGTCGACCTTCCCCACGCCCCCGCTTCGAGTGAGCCTGGGCACTGAGCCCCTGGTCCCAGGGCTGACTTCACGGCGAGTGCTGATTTGTGACAGGAGGTGGCAAGAGCAGACTCCTTCAGAAATCTCCCCAGAGGGCAGGGGCAGACCCAGTGGCTCAGCCTGTCATCCCAGCCCTTTGGGAGGCCGAGATGAGAGGATTGCCAGAAGCTGTGGGTTCAAGACCAGCTTGGGCAACTTGGTGAGACCTCATCTCTACAATAAATCAAAAATTAGTGGACATGGTAGTGCGCTCCTGAAGTTCCAGTTACTTGGAAGACTGAGGTGGAAGGATTGCCAGAGCCCAGCAGGTCAAGGCTATATTGGCCGGGAGTGTGCCACTGCACTCCAGTCTGGGCGGCTGAGGGAGACTCCAACTCAAAAAAAGAAAAAAGAATATAAGCTTGACTAATTTAGTTTTACTCACAAGCCTAGATTTTCACTGTAAACATAAAAAGCTTCATTTCTAGGGAAACATTAAATACCAAGTTTTAAAACACTGATTAACGTATTAATTTTTAGGGCAACCTGGTTATAAGTTGTAGCATGACTATAACTAATTTGTATTAAATATAAGTCTAGGAAGACACGGAGTTTTGCTCTGTTCATTTTTAATTCTTTAGATATGACCCAACTATATTAATAAGAGTAATCTGTTGTAGAGCCATCAATGATGATTAAGGTATTACTCTACAGAGCAAAAGAGGAGGGGAGATACTGAGATTTGAAAAATTAATTAGCAAATGAAGTAATAAGAAACTCCTCTTCGATTCGGATACATTCAGCTGTTTTGTAAGATCCAAGATAATCTTTATGTCATATAAGATTTTGTTTTCAGTAAAAATAATTTACCAGAATCCAAATAACTAATTTGGCATATAAATTTTTAGAGTTCAACTTGCTTATAAATTGTAGAGAAGTTGTACCTAATTTCTGTAGAAAAGTATGTCTCTGAAGTCTCTTGGCTCTGCCACGTGCATTTTTAATATTTAGTACTAACTGGAATAAAATGACATCAGTATTGTAGCACTGCTTTGATATATGATATATCTCACCTTTAGTGTTGTCACTAAAGTCTACTGATGTCATTTATTTGGGTCAATGCTAAAGGAGACACACACTCACTGTATGAAAAAGGATACGTAGAGAACATATGTGGTGTGTGTGTGTATACACACACATTTTATATATATATACACACACACTCATACTTCATTTTATTGTGTTTCACAATAGTTTATTGTGGATCACATTGATTGAATGTCTTTCTCGGATATTGCTGTTTTACAAGCTGAAGGTTTGCAACAGCCCTGCATTGAAATGCAAGTCTCTTAGCTCCATTTTTTTCAACAGCATGTGCTCATTGATGTTTCTGTGTAACATTTTGGTAGTTCTCACAATATCTCAAACCTTTTTCATTGTTATTATATCTGTTATGTTCATCTGTGGTCAGTGATTAGAACTATTGCAATTGTTTTGGTTTGCTACAACCACAGCCACAGAAGACAGCAAACTTAATCAGTCGATGTTGTGTGTGCTGTGACTGCTTCCCGGGACTAGCCATTCTGTTGACTCTCTTTTTTTCCTTGGGCCACCCTATTCTGTGAGATGCAGCAATGCAGAAAGTAGGCAATTTAATGTCTACAATGGCCTCTAAGTGTTCGGGTGAAAGAAAGAGTCACACATCTCTCACTTTCAATCAAAAGCTAGAAAAGATTATGGAAAGCCATGCCAAAAGTCGACATCGGCTGAAAGCTAGACCTCTTGCACCAATTGGCCAAGCTGTGCTTGTGAAAGAAAAATTCCCGAAGGAAAGTAGAAGTGCTACCCCAGTGGACATACAGATGATAAGAAAGAAAACACCCTTATTCCTGAGAAGGGGAAATGTTCAGTAGTCTGGATAAAAGGCCAAACAGACACAGTGATCCCTTACACCAGAAAGACTCAACTCTCATCAATTCTGTGAAGGCTGAGAGAGAAAAGAAAGGCACAGAAGAAAAGCATGAAGCCTGTAGAGGTTGGTCCGTGAGGTTCATGAGATTTCTCTTTCTGCGTTAACTTGGTTTGAATAATGGCCTCCAGCTGCATCCATCTTGCTGCAAAGGACCTGCTTTTGTTTTTTTTATTGGCTGTGGGGTGTAGATGTGCCAAATTTTCTTTATCTAATCCATCATCGATGAGACTTTAAGTTGGTCCCATGTCCATTCTGTTTTGAATAGTACTGCCATAAACATCTGAATGCAGGTGCCTTCTTGATAGAATATTTTGTTTCTTTGGGTATATGCCCAGTAGTGGGATTGCTGAGTTAAATAGTAATTCTCTTTTTTGTTCTTTGAGAATTCTCCAAATTTATTTTTACAGTGGCTGAACTAGCTTACCTTCTTACCAACAGTTCATATGCACTGCCTTTTGTTTACAATAGTGCCAACATCTGTCATCTTTTGACACTAGTAATAGCCATTCTGACTAGTGTGAGATGGTGTCTCATCGTGGTTTTTATTGCATTTGATGATTAGAGATGTTCAGAATTTTCATTTGTTTGTTGTCTGCTTATATGTCTTTCATTGAGAAGTATCTGTTCATGTCCTTTTCCCACCCTTGAGTAGTGTTATCACATTGCCTTTTCACATAAATTTGAGAATT
>CAUYQG010248332.1:0-11334 GCA_963574415.1 Tarsius wallacei
CAGGGTCCTGGCACCTGCATGTTTGCGAGGGGCGAGGAAGAGGTCTTGGCACTGGGAAGTCCCTGCAGCCTCGTGAGGGAAGGGAAGGTCAGAAGGTCCCTGCAACCACTCCTGGATGGGCCAGGGTTCGTCAGTGTCACCTTGCCCCTCAGCCCTGCAGGCTCCTCTCCTGAGCCTTGGTTGCCTGTCTGGGACCTGTGATCTGAATCTTTGACTTGGGCCTATTCTGTGGAGAGCAGAGCTAGAGGCAGCCTCCCTGGAGGGTGGGACCATCGCGATATAGCAAGAGGTTAGCATTGGTATCTGCTGCTTCCAGCACTGTTGGCTCCCGGGATCCTTGTCTGTCTGTAGAGTTTCATCTGAGCCTCTGTCAACAGAGGAGAGAAAGGTCCCTTGCAGTCGTGGGCAAAAGGCCCTGCCTGTGTTGTAGGTAGACTGCCCTGGTGAGGCCTAGGTAGAGGACTGGGAGCTCCTTGGCATGAGCAGGACTGGGCCCAGAAGAGGAAGGAGGTGTCAGAGGCAGAGGGACTGGACTGGACCCATGGGAGCCAGTGACCCACCTTGACAGGTGGAGGAGTGAGGTCAGGCCCACAGCCTCCAGGTGGTCGCTGGGACCGCAGCCGGGGGATGCAGGCAGGACAGGGGCTATCAGTGGGCTGAGTGCTGACTGTGGCTCTGTGCTCTGCAGTGAAGGAGCAGCCACACTACAGCGGAAGCCCCGTGGTGATGGTGGATGAGCTCGTGAGCTCCAGCCCCCCCAAGTTCAGTTTCCCGGATGCCGGCCTGCGTGTCATGATCACCAACAAGTTTGGGCCCAGGACCCGGCTGCGGATGGCCAGCAGGATCATAATTAATGAGGTGGGTGCTCGCAGGACAGGAGGGAGCGACCACAGGTGTGTCCTTGCTCTGGCTCTTGAGGGCTTTTCCTGGGCAGATCCTCAGGCATCTGCTGAGGAAGGACGCCCTGGGCCCCCTAGAAGTCACCCACCACCCACAGATGCAAGTTATTCTTCCAGGGATTTAAAGCAGGCAACCATCGAATGCTGCAACTGAGATACTTACTTGGTACTTTGTCAGGCTTTAGAGTAGAACTAACTGAAGAGAGGCCAATCTGGAGTACAGATCATTTCTTTAAAGTGCTATTAAGAAAAACAAAAAAGGTAAGTGCACACCTGTTCTCTGTGGACAGAACATCTTCAGAAGGAAACCCAGACACCAGTGAGGATCATGACCTCTGGCACTTCTTGTCACTCTCACTATGCTTAAAGGTCATGATGTGTGGTTCTTCCTCCTGTGGAAGAATATGAACTTTAATATCTCCCGTATAAACATTACAGCAAAGACAGTTGGCTTCTTGCTTGCTGACATTTCCAGTCTTTGCTGCACATGTGCATTTTGGAATTTGAGGTCCTTATTCTCAGAAGCAGACAGGGGCCTGCAGGCTTTAAACCTTGATTGCTGATGGGGAGTAGTCAGCACAGAGATTGTCTGCAAGAACAATATCTCACCGTGCTTAAGCAACCTGTGTCTTAAACATTTCTGCTTGGATTTTACAAGCAAAGAGCCCTCTCTGTGGAAAGCGCATTAAGAGAGAGAAACACCTTTGAATCATCCTGAATCATTTTGGTTCAAGCCAGTACAATTTGAATCAGTGAAATTTTATCGAATTTTGGCCATTTTTCACACATGAGATTACTGTGCCTGCATGGTGCTGGGGGTGGGAACTGAACAACTATAAGAATGTGGAGCGGGGTTTGTAGTATGTTGTTTGTGGCATTCGCAGCCAGGGAAAGAATAGGCCTGGAGAGGTTGGTGAGGCACTGGCCATTCCATCCCAATGTTTCTGGTCGCTGGGAAGACCTCATCATCCAAGCCTTGTGACGTGCCCACCCAGAGGGCAGCGTGGGAAACCTGGAGGGCTGCATGGGGAGGCAAGAATTCTGTTTTGGTCTTACAACAGCCATGAACCTGCTCGATCTGAGGGCGTTGGGGGAGAGAGGACTTCAGTAGACTTCAGTGATGGGCACCAGAGGCCATGCTTAGAGGTTACATGGTGACTTCAGGGAGCTCGTCCTGGAGTGGGAGTAGGGCGGACAAACCCCACAAAGCGCCCAGCCTTGAAGGTCTTTATCAAGACCTGTTGCCTTATTTCTTCTTTGTCATAGGTGTAACCAATTGGCTGGAGTTGTGGGTGGTATAATAATTCACCTGAGTCAGATTAGAATAGAGAAGGCCGGGTTTACTGAATGCCCTGTGAGGGGACAGTGAGCAGGGCAGTGCTGGAAGGGCTGTCTGTCCTGAGACTGTGATTTGAGGCTGTTTTATAGGAGCACTGACCCCTTGTCAGTTCCCATCATGTAAATGAGGGATTGAAACATGGCAGTTCTGATTGGTTGGTGTTAGTTCCCACCATGTGAATGAAGGATGAAAACTTGGCAGTTCTGATTGGTTGGTGTTAGTTCTCGCCGTGTGAATGAGAGATTGAAACATGGCAGTTCTGATTGGTTGGTGTTAGTTCCTGCCATGTGAATGAAGGATGGAAACTTGGCAGTTCTGATTGGTTGGTGTTAGTTCCTGCCATGTGAATGAAGGATGGAAACTTGGCAGTTCTGATTGGTTGGTGTTAGTTCCTGCCAAGTGAATGAAGGATGGAAACTTGGCAGTTCTGATTGGTTGGTGTTAGTTCCTGCCATGTGAATGAAGGATGGAAGCTTGGCAGTTCTGATTGGTTGGTGTTAGTTCCCACCATGCAAATAAGGGATGGAAACATGGCAGTTCTGATTGGTCGGTGTTAGTTCCCACCTTGTAAATGAGAGATTGAAACATGGCAGTTCTGATTGGTTGGTGTTAGTTCCCACTATGCAAATGACGGATTGAAATATGGCAGTTCTGATTGGTTGGTGTTAGTTCCCACCATGCAAATGAGGAATGGAAACATGGCAGTTCTGATTGGTTGGTGTTAGTTCTTACCATGCAAATAAGGAATGGAAACATGGCAGTTCTCATTGGTTGGTGCTCAACTTTGATTGTTGGCTTCTCATTGGTAAGCTGGAAGTTAACACAATGTGGATCTTGTTGTATAAATATGGCTTCCACATTATTCAGTCACCTTAATTCCAGAATGTTACAGAGATGTTTGCGAAGCTGAAATTACTCATGGTGACAATGTCTGTGGAGTGGTACCCTTGTATGCGCACTGCCAGAGAGAGCAGAGCAACTGGGAGTGGGCTTGCAGGGGTGAGCACTTGTGGGTGAAGGACCCGGGAGGGAGGGCTGTGTTTTTCCTTCATGCCAAGACTACCCCTGATCTAACTTGACTGTCCTCACTCAAAACTGCCAAGGGGCCCAGAAACTCACCTGCTTTGCATCCCCTTTCCTTCTTATGAGCCCATTCCACCCAGTCACCCGCCTCCTTCACCTGCAATGGCTCCACCCCAGGATGCTAAGCCAGTAAAATGGGCTGCAACTACTGAGCATCTGCTGTGTGCTGGGCAGTGCCAAGCACTTACCGACATGCCTTGCAACTTTAATCCTCTCAGTGGCCTTCAGCTGAATCACCATGCAGTTTCCAGCTTGAGCCATACTGTGACAACCATTCCCAGGAGGTCCTGAGGACGTGTGCCCTCTGTGGTTCAGATGGTGGCTTGGTTGTATACATTCTATGGAGGCAGAAGTTACAGGAAGCCATACATCAATACATATGGGGTTTCACTGGTTTGGCCTAGGAAAGAGGGACATTTCCAAGTGGGGCTTACAGGTCATAGGTGGATTCGAGATTTCTTGACTGATCATTTGTAATCCCTGACTAAGGAATGTGTATATCAGTAGGGAGATGCTTTGCTGAGATGAGGAGGCAGAAAACTCCAGGTTTGTTAATGTGTAGCTGAAGTTCTATATGTGACTTTAGGGAGGATAGATAAGGGTCTTACAAGGTTCCCGGCCTCTGGGAGGCCCCAAGAGATGGCTTTGCAGGGCTATAAAATACTTTGATTTTCTTCTTTATTTGTTATGTGGTGTTATGCCAGAGTCAGGCTGGAAAACAGACTCTAGGATATAGGGTGATAGGATAATAAAACTCCATCTGGTAAGTCCGTATCAGGCAGTAGATTCTCAGGCCTCTTAATTAGGAATGTGGATAAGAGAAAGCAAGGTCAGGTGTCCTCCTCAGGACAATCAAGTCTTGACGAGGATGGAGGCAGCTGAAGTTCTAGGCTGTTGTAGGTGTGAATGTGAGGGAGGTCAATGTGCACCCACCTTGTGGCCTAGCAGTGCCACTCCCAGGTCATACCCAAGAGAAGCGAGTGTGTGTGTCTCCAAAAAGACACACCCACTAGTGTTCACAGCTTTGTTCTGCATAATAACCAGCAAGGGGAAACAACCCAAGTACCATTAACAGGCAAAGGCTGTATCATGGGCCCTTCATACAATGGAGACCACACAGCCACAGAAAGTGACAGACTCCCAACTCACACAGCAAGACATGCATCTCATGAGTGCTGGGTTGCAAGGAAGAAACCAGACAAAACATAGTGTGCAATACTTGAGCCCATTTATATGAAGTTCAAGTTCAGGGGAAACTAACAGATGTTTATAGATGTCAGCATAGTGGTTACCTTGGTTATCTCTGGAGTGGAGGCTGTTGACTGGGAGAGTGCCTGTGGGGGTCTCCTGGGGCTGGAAATGTCCTATGTCATGGGGTATGGTGTCACTGAGCTGTGCACCTAATGTAAGCAGGCTTTTTGCATGACACGACTAAAAAATAAAAATTACGGAAGCCACGCAGGGCCTTTCCTGTCCTGTCTGCTGGTGGCCGTGAACACTGTGGGGAGCGCCCGGGATGGTGGCTGTCATTGGAGTCATGGGCTGGGATGTTGAGCCAGTTCTGGGAGGGGACCCAGGGCCCTGGCCAATCCTCAGAGACTTCCTGGCAGCCCCCGAGTAGAGGTGGACAGAATAGATGGATTCTGGGGTCCTGGGCTGACTCTCAGGTGAGCCTGTCTGTGGGGATGCTTCTCTGGGAGCCCATGAGAACTGGGTGCATGAGGGGACAGGGCACAGGGGAAGACTCTGGGTGCTTGAGGGGACAGGGCACAGGGGAAGTTCACCATACGTGGGTGTCTGTCTTGCCCCATCCACACAGCGTCAGAGACTGATCAACTCAGCCAATGGTGTGAGCAGCAAGCCACTGCAGAACGGAAGGCATGAGAGTGTGGAGAACGGAAACGTGCCCGTGGAAGATCCCCAGTGCCTGCCACGGGAGCAGGAGCCACCGCCACCGCCCCCAGAGCCAGAACCCATAGAGACCGCCTTCCTGTCCCCCTTCTCCATGCCTGGTGAGTTCTGGGGTGCACAGCTTCAGGTGGAGCTTTCGGGAGTCCCGTTAGGACTAAGCTTGGGTCTCCAGGACAAAGGCTGGGACCTTGAGACCAGTGGAGGGTGGGCAGGGTTGATGTCGGGTCACGGAATGGGGCTGGAGCAAGGGGAGTGCAGGCACAGGTGCAGGGAGCCAGGGACCCAGCAGCAGGCCAGCAACAATGCCAGACACCAAGTGACCATGCTGAAGTGCTTGGAGCAACCAGTCTGTCTTTCAAATGTGACGAGGCACCTGGGATATTTGTATTTCCACAGCTGCTTTGGCCTCCTGGCCCTGGCAGCAGGGCAGTGCCTTAGTATTCACTGGCACAGAATACCCTAAGGCTCCAAGTGGTCCTTATACCTTTGAGGATGTCTCCTACCTGCACATAAGTCAGGTCACAGCACCACTTCACTGTACCCTCCAGCATCCTCTGGTCGCACCTGGAGTCTGATCCCAAGGACTGGAGTCCCCTGCTGCCAGCATCTGCTGACCTCACCCGTCACCCATGCCCTATGCTCAGCCACTGGCCTTGCTGTCCTTTCCAGAAGCCCCAGGTGTGCTTCTGCCTCAGGTCCTCTACTGAGAAGCACCTTTCCCGGTGTCCGCATGCTCACTCAAACCTGCTTCTGGTCTCTGCTTAAATGTGGTCTCATCAGTATGCCTCCACGACTACCTCCTTTAAAACATCTCATGTTTTCTTAACTTGTGTGTCTCCCCCAATAAAACTCCAGCTCTGCTAGGGCAGATGCCTTGCTGCTGCATCTCCGGTGCTGGTTGCGGCACATAGTAGGTGCTTAGGTAACTGTCAAGTGAGTGGCTTGAGAGAGGTGGATGCCTTCAACTACTGTGTTTACTGCTGGGTCCTGGTGCAAGTCCTGGATGTAGTAGGTGCTTAGGTACTTGCCAAGTGAGTGAATTGAGAGAGGCCCCTGGGTTTGGGATCACTGGGAGTCCTCGGGGCTCTGGGTGCCAGTCTGCAGGGCATGCTCATAGCATCCCCTTGGTGTAGGGTCACCTGGGTAGCCCTGAGGGTCTGAGCCATCCCTTCACTAGCCCAGGTTCACTCGTGTAGACACAGGCTTGGAGTCTGACCTGGGTAGCACTGAGGACTGGAGCCGTCATGTCACCAGTGCAGGTTCATTCATGTAGACACGGGTTTTGAGTCTGGCCTGGATAGCCCTGAGGACCTGGGCCATCACATCACTAGTCCAGGTTCACTGGTGTGTCCACGTTGGCCTGGCTCTGATAACCCACTCCATGGTTACCGTAGGTATTTCAAGTTCGTGGGACCTGGAGACTAGATGCCAAGGAGTGCCAAGGTTTAGTCATGTTGAGGGAAGTGCAGCCTTGGTCCAGGGCAGGCATAGCTGGCCAGGGAGATGCACTAGCTGGGGTCACCATTCGGGAACTTCTGTGTGTGTGTCCTCCAGCCCCACGGGGTGGGTGTCAGGATCCTCTTTTGTAGAGTGAGCCCTTCTGGGGCCCTGGAACACCTCCACTGGCCACTCTTCTATGTCCTAGCATCACAGCTTCCTGCTAGTCATGGTCTGCAGGAAAGCTGGGAACAGGACTGTCCCTAGGTCTCTCCTGTCCTGTGAGTGGACAACACATGCAGAGACTCAGAGACCCTGGCTCCCTGGATACCCGACTCTCTTTGATCTGGGGATCTACGTGGGACCAGGATCCCCTTTCAGCCTTGACCTTGGCAGGGTGGGCAGGGAGGACACAGGACCAGCTCTCTTCTCCTCGTCCTTATGCTGGGAGCTGATGTTCCCAGAGAAGTGGCTGTGGGGTCTCTGGGCAGGTCACCTCCAGGGTGGAGGCACAGCTGAGCCAGATGGCTTCCAGGTCCTCCCCATACCCCTGGGTCCTGCCCCAGAGAGCTCTGCCCATCCTGGGGGACAGTGCCTCTTGTTGTGGGTGGGGGGGCACCTCCTTCCTTCAGCTTCCAGGACCTTCCCCTGGGCTCGACCCACAACAGAGCCAGTACTGCTAGCCTCCTCCGTCTTCTGTGTCCTCTGTCCTCCTTAGGAACACCCCACATCCTGTCCCAGCGGGAAGTTCCCTTTGTGTCCCTGCAGATGTGTTGCCAGATGTTGCCTTTGTAAACCACACACCACTTCCTCCTCTTCCTCCCCCTCCCGCATGAAGAACAGGAGTGCAGGTGGCTGATGAAACCAAGTCCTGGTGTGAGCAAAGGTCTGCAGGAACCTGGAGCAAGTTGGGGACACTGCACCCAAGAAAATGTCTGTGTGTCCCACTCTAGTCTGTCTGTCACTCATTCTATCTCTGCCTCGGACTTTGCAGCAGCTTGAGGCTGGAGGGTACCTCTGAGTGTGCTTATTGGGGGTGAGTGGAGCTTGCAGTCTCATGAGCCGACCTCTAGAAGGATTCACAGGGCCAGAGGAGGCATAATGGAACAGGAGCCTTGCGAAGACGGGAGAAACCATCCTGCTGGTCAGCTTATAAGCAGGGTGGCTTCAGTGTCCAGGAAGGAGTCCAGCCAGACCGATGGACAGCTCTTCTGAGGAGTCAGGACAGGTTGGGAGGCCGGCTCTGGAGTCCAGGAGACCTGGATTTGAGTCTGAGTCCTACCACCCACCAGCCCTTTGCCTCTGGGCCGCTGCCTTCCCTCCCTAAACCTCTGCTCCCCTTCCACAAGCTGGGTGATGGCATGTACCTCCCAGGTTGATCTGAGTAGCAAACAAGATGACTTAGTCATGGTCTGTGCACACTGTCTGACATACAGTAGGCACTCAGTAAATGTCTGTTCAGGTTGTAATGTGCTTTGATCATGTGACTTCTGTTAGCCTTGCCTCTTGGGACTGTAAAGCAATGTTCTAGGAAGGTTGTAGGTGCCAGAGTTCCTGGGGTCCTGGAATAGTCAGTCACTCCAGGGTCAAGGAGACAGAGTTAGCCTGTAATAAACACCATGTATTGTGTGCCAGGTGATGGGCTTCTGGCACTTTTCAGACAGAACAATTCTCTAGTCACTAAATACAGGGGGTGCCGGAAAAAAATATATACACATTTTAAGCGATGTTATCTGTGTGTTACTTTTCAAAGTTGAATTAAATAACAGTAGAAATGTGCAGTATGGCATTTGCTCAGCCATGCTTCTGCCATTTTCTTTTGATCTGCTTGTAGCATGGTGATGCTAGCATTCAGCTGATGAATGCCATCTTTTGAGCGAATGTTATACTTAAAATGTGTGTATGTTTTTGATACCCCTGTACTTGAGTACCTCACTTTCTGGGTTCTGGGGATCCAGGAGGGAACAGGATGGTCATGGCCCTGCCCTCTGGGGGCTTCTGAGCAGATCTAAGCAGGCAATAATGTGAGGCAATTGGATGTGGTCTCCCTCCCTTACCACATGACTGGCCGGGGTTGGGGGGCACAGCCTGCCATCCCCTCGCTTGCCCACCAGATGAGGAATCACTGGGATGGGGGTGCCCAGGAGTACCAGCAGCACTGGTGCAGTGTCCGCTGGTTCTGAGGGTATGTTTCCACATGGACACCAAATACAGCCCTGTTCTCCCTGCTGGGGACCACAAACGCCAGTCACTGGGCCTCCAGGGCGGCTGTTGCCTGGACCAGGGGGAGGAAGAGCTTTTTCTTCTAGGAAGCCATGATCTGCAGTCTTGAAGCTGCCTGAAACAGTCAGCCCGTGACCCTGAGCTCCCACTGGCTGGGAAAGGCCCTTGTGTGGGTTGTTTTAGCTTATAGAGAGTCCACTGAAGCCACATCATGGCCAACCAACAGGATTTTTTTTTGCTACTCCTGTAAAGAAGCCACATTTTGCTGATGAGGATGCTGACCTTCACAGCCACTCTTATTTTGGCAGAGAGTCTGGTACCCAGCAGACATTAACTGGGCACTTGCCATATGTGAGGGACTAGGCAAAAAAGCAGGGAGTTCTTAGCGAGCTGTGGATCTGTCAGCTCTAGCTGTCATCACAGAATGCCATGGTTTAGACAAGGTAAATTCATCTTCCCATGGTTCTGGCAGCTGGAAGTTCAAGGTCAAGGTACCGGCAGGTTTGGGTTCTGGTGAGGGCTCTCTTCCTGACTTGTGGATGGCCGCCTTCTTGTTGTATGTTTACATGGTGTTTTTTTGGTGCATGCATGTGGGGGTGGGGGGAGAGATTGAGAGAGAGAGAGCCCTTTCTTCCTCCTCTTGTGAGGCTGGACTGGGCTCCCTTCTGTGGTCTCATTTAACTGTAATTGCCTCCTGGAAGTCCTATCTCTGAATACAGTCATGTTGAGGGGTAGAGCTGCAGCACATATATTGGAAGGTGGGGACAGCTTAGTCCATAGCAGGATCTCATGGGCACTGAGTGCTGTGCCATCCTGAGAACCTACATGTATGTATTCCCTCATGTAAGCCTCACCACAGCATATGGCAGGGGTAATCACTGTCTCCATTTTATAGAGAAGGAAAGGGAAGCCCAGAGAGTTGATGTGGCTTGCCCATGGTCACCCAGCTTAGGCAGAGAGTGGGGTTTCCACCCCAGCAGTCCATGCCAGCCCGAGTGCTGCCTCTTCACACCGTGTGCTTTCATTTAATCTTCACTAATCATCCCCATGTTACAGAGGGGAAGACTGAGGCCATGACACAGGGAGCTGGTCTTTCACCTTGTGCTTCCCCAGCTGTGAATACCATCTTGGGCTGGTCCAGCTGGGAGCAGAGTCCCAGGCCACAAGTTCAGGGCTGCCATGTGTCCAGTGCATGGCCTTGGATGGGTCCTCTTGGCCTACAATGCACTTCAGCTCATTTCTGTGGAGAAACTAGTGATCAGTGTGTGTTTTGTGAAAGCCCAGGACCTTGGAGGTTCTTGGAGCAGGAATAGAGGGTAGAACTTACTCAGCACTTACTCTGTGCTGGCAGGGTGCTTTACATGAATTAAGTCATTAAACAGTATGTACTGTTTAATGATACTGTTATTATTCCCACTTCACAGGTGAAAAAACTGAGGCATAGAGTGGCAAAGTTGCCCATGGTCACCCAGGAGGAAGAACCAGAGCTGGGTTAGCACCCTGGCATTGTGATCCCAGACCTCAGATGTGCTTAGGGGACAGTACTGTAGCCTAGCCAGTGGGTTTTTGGGATCTCCTCTCTGCTGGAGCCCACATAGAAATTTCCTCTGTTCAGGACAGAGTACCAGATGACTCATGTCTATGTTGATAAACCATGTTGAGTTGGGGGGAATCATGAGCCTTTGGGGATCCCATATGCTGGCTTCATGGCTGGGACAACACAGCGAAGCCCGCTCTCCCTTTGTTAGCATGATCATTAGAAGATTTTGGGAAGATTTGGTGCTTATCCACATCCATCCAGCTTCCTCAGTTCAGGATAGCCCTTGAGAGATGAGTGGGAAGAGAGAGGTTTGGGTTCTTCTTCTAAAGTCAGCACTGCAGAAACCCAGCTCTGTGATACCCATACACCCATCCCTCCTCAGCGCCATGTTGGCGAGAGCTTCAGAGACCAGGTGCCGCAGGCTCATGCATGTGCAGGTCCACACACAGCTCCTGTCTGTTCCGGGCCCCAGAGTCACATGGCCTTGTATCTTGCTCTTGCCTGATCTCGGGAGCCACCAGGGAAGTTATACATTCAGTAGACTGTCCCGTGAATCAAGGTTAGGTTTATGAAGATGTGTCCTTTTCTGTCACTCTCTGCAGCATTGAGGTGTATGCTCACAGCTTAAATCGAGCCAAAACTGGCCACGCATTCTTATCTTTTAATATAACAGGTGTGAGACATGATTCACTTTCCATGACATTCACACCTTTAAAGTGTACAATGTAGAGGCTTTTAGTATATTCACAAAGTTATGCAGCCATCATCAAAATCAATTTTAGAACATTTCCAAAACCCCCCAAGGAAACGTCTGCCCATCAGCAGTCACTGCCCTTCCACCCAGCCCCTGGCAGCCACAAATCTACCTCCTGTCTCTTTGGATTTAACCATTCCAAATATTT
>CAUYQG010248335.1:0-10544 GCA_963574415.1 Tarsius wallacei
AAGCACTAAATAAATACATAGATGAATAGAACCCAATATAAGTATCAAAACAGGTTCGACTTTCTATGTATCCTTGATATGATAGCGGGGGAATTACTAATCAATGTAGGACTTTTCAAAAAGTGGTGCTGGGACAACAAGGTTGTGTATAGACAATGAATAAATTATTTCACTGCTTCACACATTTCCATATCTCACTCCATACATGAAAATAAATAAAATTAGACCCAATAAAGCCTTCATTGTTAAAAATCGTCTTAAACTTATTTAAAAATATAATAGACTATCTTCATGACACTGGGGTAGGGAAGGATTTTTTTAAATACAGAGGAAAAGTGCAGCAATAAAAAAGCAGACACATTTTAAAATATCAAAATTTAAAGCATCTCTATGATGCAATAAAACATTAAAATACATGTTAGATTATAAAAATAAGTATTAGGAATATGTAAATAATTATTATAAATCATAAAAAAAGGCAATTTACACAATGGAAAGTGAGCAAAATCAAAAAAGTCAGTAATTTCATGGAAGAATAAGCCATAAATATCTCATAAATAGGAGGGGGACTAAAAAATAATTCCAGAATTGTTTTTTGGGGGGACAGGCCTCTTGTAGCACAGACTTCCCCTGCTAGCTAAGTATTCCAGGAACCCATCTGCATCGGTGTACCAGCTGGCCTTTTTGTGAGAGGCTATGTTGCAGAAGAAATGTCCCGTGTTGTGGCAAACAGGTGACTGGTTCTTCTACCATGACAATGCACCTGCCCACACTGCACTGAGTGTTCAGCAGTTTTTAGTCAATACCGGCATGATCCTCCTGCCCCACTCTCTCTCTCTATTCATCTGACCTCGCCCCAAGCAACTTTTTTTGTTTGTTTGTTTTCCTGGATGAAAAAGTCCTCAAAGGGAAAAGTTTTCTGATGTGAAAGAGGTGAAACAAAAAATAGCACTAAAACGTATCAAAATTGACAAGTTCAAAAACAGTTTGACTCGTGGAAAAAGCGTCTTGATAGGTGTATTACACCAAACAGGGAGTACTTTGAAGGCAACTGAAGTTTAAACATGTGAATAAATACACAATTTCTTATAAATAAGTTTCAGGTTTTTGAGTGTCTCCCTCATTTATCAAGAAATGCCCTAAGCTCTGGTGTTCTGAAAAAAATATTTTTAGCATCATAGACTAGATAAAATTAATATTCTTTTCCCCATCTCTTCATATGAACTTTTGCTCTGGTTCAAGGTCTGTAAGGCTGACTTTAAACTCAGGAGCTCTGCAAATAAAGGTTTAGTATGATTGATACTTACTTTGAATTATGGTTTAGAATTAGGCAGCTGAATTTAAGAACAGAGTAATTGATTCAGTTGATGTGATAATTTTTGCTTATTCCATAGCATCTGGAAAAGTTGTGTTTAAATAACCTCTTAGGCAGTGTTGTGATTAAATATTCAGCAGTATAGATTGGCGCCTGCTTGAAAAACAAACTATTAGCTCATGGAATTGAGATATAATTGAGGTTGACTTTAGTGTTTGAACATATACCTCATGAAACTATAGCTAGTCTTTACATTATTGTGACTGTTTTAGAGGAAACGAAATTTTTCTTCAAACTCTTTAATTAAGAGAAGGCTAACATTTGCTTGGCATTGAAGGACAAATTTATTGGAAACAATTGTAAAGTATTTATTGAGATTATTTTTCTATAAAGTTTCCAGATTTCAATATGTGTAATTTTTTTGCCTTAACTGAACAGTTTTAGACTTTACATGAGCTATGATAAAATAGATGTAACGTTGGGTTAAGACACCACCTTTACAATGATTGAATACAAGTATAGCTCCATAGTTAGTCATGGTTCTCAATCCTTACTGTGCATCAGAAGCATTGGACAGCTTTTAAAAACTAGGAATAGTTGACCTACCCATTGAGCTACAGTTTCATTTGGCTCAGATTAAAGCCCCCACACTGGTATTTTTTCGGCACATTGTGCTTGGATCCAATATGCAGCCAACACTTGAATATCTAATCGAGAACACCTGAATTAGACACTGGTGTCTTGTATGGCTGCATCATTCATTTATTCAAGATAGTCTCGTTCTTACAAAAAATAATATCTACCTCTCAGTGGTTCATATTTTTTAAAAAAATTATTTTTCTCTTAATTCACAGTCAGTGTAGGTGTGGGGAGGTTGTATGAAGGCCATTGGAGGAGGGCCTAATAGTGCCATCAAGCCCTAAGGGGCTCAGAATTTTTCACATGGCAAATGAGAGACGAGAGAACAGGGGCATCGATGGAACATTTTTGTGTTCAACACCAAACTGGCATATATACTTACATCCACAATCCATTAGTCCAATTCAGTCACAAGGCCTCATCTAAATTCAAGGAAGTCTGGAATTCTAGTCTAAATATGTATCTTAAGAGGAAAGGAGACAGGGTTCGATGAATATAGAGCAACTTCTGTCATCTTAGTCTAATAGCTAAGATGGATTTTGATTAAAATAAGCACAGAGATACTTTAAAATATAATAACAAACAATAGCACATCAAAAGTTGCGTTGTTTCTTAAAGTTTTACTTAGCATCTTAAAAACAAAACATTTTATTTGTTTGTTTGTTTATGAGTCCAAGTTTCATTCTGTCACCTAGGCTGGAGTGCAGTGGCATGATCATGGCTCACTGCAGCCTTGACTGTCTGTGCTCAGGAGATCTTCCCACCTCAGCCATCTGAGTATCTGGGGCTATAGGCATACGCCACCATGCCTGGCTACGTTTTTTTTTTTTTTTTTGTAGAGATGAGGTCTCACCACATTGCTCTGGCTGGTCTTGAACTCTTGGGCTCAAACAATCCCCCCTCTTTGGCATCCCAAATTTCTGGGATTACAAGAATGAGCCACTGAGCCCAGACTAAATATTTGTTTTGAAATGTTCCTACATTTTGGAGTAAAGCCTTTTGAAGCTGACGGCAACAAGAGAGGAGCATATGGTCAGCATTTAGAGGGTTATTTGGTGCACAGGTGAATATTGGACTGAAGTGTTTAGGAATTCAGGAAGGTTAAAGAGAAGTTCAATTGAGAGTTACACTTTCTTTTCACTTTTTTATTATAAAAGATTCTCTCTTAAGAAGAACCAGGAATCTCTGTTTGTATTTGATTGTTAATGCCAGTGTATCACATAGATATTGAATATGATTTTAAACACTTTACCTGATTTTCTGTAGCTCACAGCCTGTCTGTGGGGCTACTTATATGGGGAGGAGAGAATTTTTAAGATTGTCTTTACTTTGAGAAGCTGAGATCAGAGGACCACTTGAAGCCTGGAGTTTGAGAACAGTTTGGGAAACATAATGAGATCCCCATTTCTACAGGAAATTAAAAAATCAGCCAGGTGTGGTGGTAGATACCTGTGGTCCTAACTACTTGGAAGGCTGAGGCAGGAGGATTGCTTGCACACAGGAGTTTGAGGCTACTGTAAGCCATGATCACACTACTGCACTCCAGCCTGAGTGACAGCGAGAACCTGTCTTTTAAAAAACAAAAAAAACAAAAAAACCCGTCTTTAACTTTTTATAAAAATATTATGTTGTATAAATATGTTTCTAATCCCAAGGCTTTTTCTTTTCAAAAGTTCTATTTAAAATAGGGTTAATATATTACTGTCTTTAGTTATTGGGAAGAATTTATTAAGTTTCTATTCACTACAAATGTCTAAGTTCTTCGAATAGATATGAAGAGCTCATGTAAATTGAAACCCATATTTCAAGATACTATTAAGGAGCAGTAAGTCTTATTTTTCCTTGTTCTAAAGACAAGACATTGAACTAAGTTGCTTATTTTAATAGTAATTGACAGCATGCTCATGAGAAAGTGCTGAATAAAATACTCTAAAGTCATGGTTTTACATGGATGCTTTAACCACTGTAGGAATGCTAAAGATATAAAAATTGATTTTCTATTTGTAATAAGAATTTTCATGATTAGGACATAAAAAATTTGTCTGATACTTTATAGTCATGCCATATTCTAAAGTTTAACTTTGATGAATTCTTCTGTCTCAGATGTGTTGTCTTTTGGAGGCCAATTATTCAAACTGCCCTAAAATGTATTTCTTTGATTTTTCTATTAATTATTTATTCAAAGAATAAAGCATTGTTCTAATAGTTCAACCTTATTTCGCTGAGTTTATTAGCATATTTCTTTGCAGAATATTTAGATAATTTTAAAGAAGCAGATGGTTTCCAGGGGCCTAATTATGCAAATGCACTTACATGTCTTATGTACAACACCATTAAGGAATGCGGGATTTTTTTGCTTTATTTTTCTAGATGTATTCAATTCTGTCCTTTACTGTTTGAATCTAGGCACTTCTACTTATTGGTTATGGAATTTGTGTATTTTACTTGAATTGTCTGCATTGCAGCTCCTCTATGTGGGTAGTTCTACCGTGCTTGTAGGATTATAATGACAGGCAGAAGTAGTGGGCTCCACATGACTACCTTAGTCCCTGGCGCCTGGCAGGATTTGTGAATGGAGCTCACTATTAGATCACCATTCATTTCCATGCCCATTTACACAGAGTCAAGTCAACCCATTTGCTATCTTTGTGGTGAACTTTCACTTAATGAATATGTATGGCACCTATGTTGGTTCTGAATCGCAGTGTTACACTATAACGTTTTGTTTATTTGACAATTGCCTGCAGTGAGCTAAAAGGAAAGTTTTAACAATAAGAAACTGGGTTGAGAGACATGTTTAAACCACCAATGAGTTAAAAGTTGTGAAGTAAAAAAAAAAAAACTGTGAAAAATCTGTATGAAGCATTATATGATGACTTATTAAAATTGGACAAGTCTGAATTAAAAGAAAGTCTAAATCAATAAATTTTCAAACGCAAATAGCATACCAGATGCCTTCAAAGCAATTATTACTATGGTTTTGGAAAGAAAAATCTTATATTTCTAACTATATAAATAGATGAGACTCATTTAAAATTACCTTAGCATCTTTTACATATAAATTAATTTGTGTTATTTTCAAATGTTTTGTTTTCTAGATAGATAATTTATAAAGTACTTTTCAAATTGAGGCCCTGTGATTAAAATTATATTACTTTATCTTTGATTAATAAGTCTTTTCTGTTGAACAAAAGTAAATTTAAATCTATGTTAGATTAAGTGATCAAATACCAAATTGATGGAATAAGAACTAATAATGTTTTAGTATATGATGTAGGTGTTTAAATCTTTCTAAAAGTTAGCCAGGAACTGGTGAGAACTGAAACTCTAGAGGTATTAATGCACTGCTGAGGAGTTTGGACTTTTAAAATATTGCTTGTCTATTCATTTACTCACTAAATAAATGTTGCTTGAATATCCCCCATGTACCTACTCTTTGTCAGGTACTCTGCTAGGTGCTGAAAGTATAATCATGATCAAGATAAACGTGGTTTGTGATAGCATAGATATTTATAGACTATTGGGAATTGCAACTCAGGCATTGGTATTTAACAGAATCCAAAAAATAAATAATCTTGTTACTCATCCAAGTTTCTATTGAAGACAAATGCTTTGCTCAACAGTGCTCAAAATGTTAATTCTTTTGCTGATAAAGAATTTTGAAGGTTGGGTGCAGTGGCTCACAAGTGTACTCCCAGCACTTTGGGAGACCAAGGTAGGAGGATCCCTTGAGGCCAGGGGTTTGAGACCAGCCTGGGCAACATAGTGAGTCTCCATCTCTACAGAAATTTAAAACAATTTTTAAAAATCTTTTTTAAAAAGGAGTTAAACAAACAGAAATAATTACAAAAAGATTTGAAGAATGGAGCTTTAACTAATCTATCCAAAGGGGCTTATTAATACTCCCGCTTGGGGTTGGACAGATATACAGACAGAGTGCACAAGTGGCTGCCCCCCAAGAATGTATGTCATGGAGAAGCAGAGAATGTAGCTAGGACTCATGTATTACCAACAGCTGGGCATGTGTGAAGGCAGGAAGTAGACAAGGTGAGAGATTACGAACTTGAGGGAATGCAAAGTAGTTCAGATTGGCCGGTGTGTAAAGGAAGAGTCTTAGGAGAGGTGACTTCCATATGTACACGGCCTTGTGGTCACGTTGAACGGTTTCGATTTTATTCTAGCAGAATGAAGCCATTGATTCTAAACAGATAGTTGGCATGGTCGCATTGCTTTTCAAATATCATTTAGGAAGATTTGTGCAGGTTGGATCTAAAAGGGACATAACAGACTAAAGGATCTACCAACAGGCTGGTTTAATAATGCAAATTAGTATTAAACTTCTAATGATGAGTTAAACATTGTGAAGTAATTAAAGCTGAGAAGAAAAATTGGTAGAAAGCATCATAGGGTTTATTTCTTAAAAATGGATAAGGCGAGTAGAGGTGGTTCAGGTGTAAACAGGAGTAATACTAGTTTGGGTAAATAGGTTAGAACACGTTTGATTTTTCACCTTTCTAGCTTTTTCTTAGCCATTTCACTGCTAATTAGCACTTACACCGAGAGAGTAGATAGAGGATTACATCTTTCTAGTGTCATTTCAGAACACTTTTTCTGAAGAATGCTTAGTAATTTTTAAAGTTGCAATTAATAGTCATAGTATGGCTTGGGATTAGCTGAAATTTTCACTTATTCATCCTGTCCCGAGTTCTCATTAACATGTATGATTGAGTCGGAAGTCGACTTTAATTATTTAGTTGACCCTTTTAATTACCTCATCTTGCCTTTGACAATTCGTAAGCTTTCTGCAAAATTTCAATTTGCCCACATCAAAGGAGTCACAGCTTTAGTAAGATGGGCCCTACTGAAAACACCAACAATGTAGACAACAAAGCCATGTTCTAAAGTTTTGTGAAGTTCATTTTGGGATTAGATGAAAAGCTAAATAATTTTTTTGGTTCATGCTATTTTTTTGAGAATATACTTTTTCTCATTGGGTAAATTCTGTTACAGTGGGTTGCTTTTGGTGTGAGGACCTAGAGTGGACACTTAATACCTCAAGGCTCGATGTTCACAATATTATCTAATCCTTGAATCTAGAAATTGTTGTATCTATAAGGTTTAATTATCTTAATGTTGTCATATCTATTTATCTTACCTTCTGATTCATGATTTACCATAAGTCATCTCCTTTTGAGATGGGTATTTACTGCCATGCACACATTTTGCTTTCATTGCCATAGCATTGTGGTGGTGTCATTAGTAGGCATAGATGATAGTCATGTGATCAGTCATTCATTTCCACCAGCACTTAACGAGCATCCATGTTGAACTTAGCACTGTTTACTTCCCTGTGGATCCAAAGTTGATTTTATATAAAGATGAGAGACATAACAGCTCATGACAAATATTAGCATAGATATCTGTTATCACGGCATAGAAAAAGGAGTCACTAATTGTCCCTTCATAATCAAGGAAGGAAACTTTGGATAAGAATAGAAAGATGTCAAACCACAAAAAGGAAGACTACATTAAGGAGAGGCATTTGCATGTGCAAAAACAAACAAATAAAAACAGAAACAGAAAATAGAATGTTTTGCATTGCATAATTCTCAGTATTAACAAAGAACATTTTCTCTAAATTTTAAGTGGTAGGCTCTATGTATGCAGATCTTCTCTTTGCATATTATCTTTTCATAGCCTAATCCGAAACCTCATATTTTATAGTATAGAGCCTGAGACCCCAAAAAGTGAACTGACTTGTCCCAGGCTGCATGGTTGACCCAAGGCAGAGCAAGGTTGCAAGTGAAAATGTTTGTATTTAGGACCAATTTTACAACTCCATGTGCAGGTTGCTGTTGCTGTTTCTATCTAGAAGTTTCTTTAGAAATCATTCCTGGCAGGAATTAAACAATCATCAGTGATATTTGAATGCAAGCAAAATGATTTTTGAGCAAAATCTACATTATTATTTTCATTAAAGTACACTGGAATATTGTATGCTTAAATATATTTACAGTACAAGAAAACTGAAAACAAAACTTCTAGTGCTTTTAGTAGCTGGATCACATACAAATTTTGCTTTTTTATAAATGCAGAGCGAAGCTAGGATTCTCTCAATGTATTGATGAATAATAAAGTGTCTGCAAAGAATGAGAATTAGGATGTGAAGGGAAGAGAACAGTGAATAGGAGCACCCTGGGAGAATTTAGGTCAAGTACACTGCACGTGACACTCTTCTGACTGGAAATATTTTTCAAGTAGACGACAGAGAACATTGTGTTGCATACTCGAGCAGTGTGGCAGTGTAAGTCATGCCAAGGAAATAACTATTTTCACCCTTCCAAAGGCCAGAGAGCCCACCACTGATTTTTACAAGATGTAATTTTTGACTGGTTTCTCTTTCTGAAACCAAAAAGCTAGAAATTACACAGCCTGTAGTCATCCCTGTTGTTTATTTCAACACCATCGCTATCTTACTTTCATTTTTCTGGAAAAGTACATTAAAAACTTCATTTCAAAAGCTTTAGGATAGACAGAATCCACCAGAGACTTCAAGAACATGATGTCCCCTCTACAATCTCTCTGTCCCCTTGCGTACAGCCTTCTCGTCTTTGGTTTGGTTCTCTTGATAACGTCTTTGACTCCCCTGATGCCTCCCGCTTCCTGTTCCTCTTTCTCTCCCAAGAGAGAAATACAGTCAAGTTGGAGAGAGATATAAAGGAGAGGAAGGGGATAGATTTCAGGAGAGGAGTGACGGGATGTCATTATAGGAATGTGTTTGGTTCTCATTCTCATACGGAAGCAACGAATGAGGTTCTTACAAAATATGTTTGCACAGTATTTTAGGTATATTAGGCGTCTACTTGTTTTTTCATTTGATTTCTTCAGCTTTGAAAATACTTATGACTCAGAAGGTGTGTTTATGTGGGTCTTGATGAATAGTAATCTAAAGCCAAGTACGGCTCCTTTATATGGCCCTGTGGTTTCTTTTGTTGTTGTTGTTGTTTGTTTTTAACAGAAGATTAAAAAAACAAAAAACAAAACAACAAACCATGTTTCCAGACTGACTCTAATGACAGGTTTCATAGGACCTTGGCAGCAGTAGGGTTAACTTTGCCGTCTAATTTTGATCCAAGTCACTAGGATATTAGGGCTAAAGAAAATTCCACGTTGTAAGACAGGGCTGATGGGAAAATGTCTAAAAGTGGTTGATGCTGCAGACAAGGTGACTTTTTTTTTTGTGGGATTTGGGCCTTTTCTGGGGTCTGTATTCTTTACTTTCCTAACTGAGACTGTATCGTATTTGTAACTTTCACCGAATTCCCCGGGACTGTTCTATGCTGGTTGGTGGCAGGTTCCAGGGCCTGCCTGCTTCTCTGTGCTGTGCCCTGTGTTCTTCAGTTGGGAAAAAAAGGCTGTGAGTATCAGATGAAGCCGACCCTTGGTGAGCGCCGTGGAGCTAAAAGTCAGAAGATTCCCTTTCCAACAGTTTAGTAATTTGAATAGAAGGAGCAACAAAGGAAAATAAAATCTTGTTTTTCCTCTGGTTGCTATTCTGCCATTTCATGTGACCTTCTATTTCAACACTAGAAGTTTGTTGCGGCTTCGAAGAGCTTTCTTGGAGTCCCTTCTCCTTTTTCCTTTTTTTCACTTGCGATTGTGTTAAGCCTCACAACCCTGTAATTTGAATGAGGAAAGAAATAAGCTTAGAAAGAATGTGTTTGTCTTCCAAAGAGGGCGAGAACTGTGTCCAACGTCCTTTGTATGTTCCTTACAGCTCTCTGTTTTATAAACATTTGTCAGTAAATATGCATATGAAAACTTACACACGTGCAAACAAACCAAGAACTATATTACAAGTCTACTGTTATTGTTTACCAGTAACTTTTCCTTCATTCTTCCTGATTTTTTAGTTAGTTTTTTCTTTTCCACTGAAGTTCGCTTTATTGTGTCTCTGAAAACTGTACAGCACTTGGCTGCCAATTGGTTCATGTGTTTGCTGCAGCGAGAGTGTGACCTTCAACCCTCAGTTTCCTTCTCTGTTATAAATCACAAGTCTGGTGTTTTTTTTTCTTTGTAAAAGCCAAAAAATCAGATATCCGGTGAAAACAAACCTGTTTATCGAGAGGTGGTAAAGTACAAGGGCAAAATAGTTTTATTTCCAGAGAATTTGCCAAATATTTTTTGGTAGGAGAAATTTTCTTTGATGAAAAAAAAAAAAAGGAGAAAGGAAAGACACAGTGGAATATTTCAGTATCATTGTGTTTTATGGAACAATAATATCTAGAAGCAATTGCTGAATTGGCCTTGAAAGTAAAAATCATAGCTTTATTTTTTTATGCTTAATGATTACTCATTTTTAAAAAATCATCGTGTGCTGTTTACTGAAATTTAAAAACAATTAATGGACTTTTTAAAGAGCAGTTTTAGATTTGTGGACTTTGGATAGAAAGAACACAGAGTTCCTAATTCCTTGGGGGGGGGGGGGGGGGGGGGGGGGGGGGGGGGGGGGGGGGGGGGGGGGGGGGGGGGGGGGGGGGGGGGGGGGGGGGGGGGGGGGGGGGGGGGGGGGGGGGGGGGGGGGGGGGGG
>CAUYQG010248338.1:0-11732 GCA_963574415.1 Tarsius wallacei
TTAAGTACAGGATTTGTTTTGGGACTCACGTCATGAGTCTTTGGGCTTTCTCCTTCAGAGACATGGAGTCACACGTGTTCCACTTGCAACAGTTGAGAACTTCCTTCTGATGCCTCTGGAACTGGAAAACCTATAAGTTACGTTTTTCTTAGATTTATTTTCAACTAGTTTTTTTAGGTTCATTTTACTATTTTCTTCAGTCAGGCTTATTGAGGTATAATTTTCATGTAATGAAACTTGCCCTTTCTAAGGTGTACAGTTCGATGAGTTTTGACAACTGTAGTTAGGTGACTACCCCCACATTCCTGATATAGAACGTTTCCATCACCCCAAAAAGGCCCCTCAAGTCCCTTTGCAGTCAGTCCCCTCCTCCTGCCACCTGCCCCTGGCAACCACGAGTCTGATTTCTGTTCCTATAGTTTTGCCTCCTCCAGAATGTCTTATGAATGAAGTCAAATAGTGTGTTGTCTTTTGTGTCTGGCTTCTCTCACTTAGCATACATTTTTGAGATTATGCTATTATCCAGGCTGTTGCATCTATTGGTATAGTTGAGTCTTCATATCTGTGGGTTCCCCATCCACGGATTCAACCAACCACAGATGGAGAATATTTAGAAAAAATAAAATATATAAAATAATACAATAGAAATACAAATTTTAAACTACATGTAACAACTTTGTGCAGGGCACTTACACCATACCAGGTATTTTAAGTAATCTGGAGATGCTTTAAGTATGCCATAGGTTATATGCAAATAGTACGATGTCTTATAAAGGGACTTCAGCAGCTGTGGATTTTGGTGTGTGTGTGTGTGGCAGTGTGTGTGTGTGTGTGTGGCAGTGTGTGTGTGTGCGCTAGAACCAGTTCCCTGCAGAGGATAACTATAGTTTATTCCTTTGTGTTACTGAGTAGTATTCCAGTTGTGTGGCTATATCCAGTTGTCCACTCATCAGTTTACAGACATTTGGGTTGTTTCCAATTTGTTGTCAATTGTGAATAAAACTGCTGAAAATACTCATATGATTTCATTTATTGGGGGTAAATACTTAGGGGTGGGATGGCTGCATCACATACTAAGTACATGTTTAACATTTTAAGAAATGACTAAACAGTTTCCTAAAGTGGCTGAAACATTTTTCATTCTCACCAGTGATGTATGAGAGTTGCAAGTGTTCCATGTCTTCAGCAGTGTCTTGTATTTCAGTTTTTTAAAAAGTGTCAGCCTTCCTACTAGTAGATGTGTAGTGGAACCTCATTATGGTTTGAATTTGCATCTCTTTAATAGCTGGTGATGTTGAACATCTGTTCATGTCCAAATGCCTTCTTTACTGAATTGTCTGTTCAAATCGAGTCCCATATTTTAATTGAATATTTATTTTCTAACTATAGAATTTTTCCTCTAATCCCATGAGAAGTTAATTATTAATGAGTTTTAAGAGTGCTTTATGTCTTCTGGATACACATCCTTTCACATAGGAGTTTAGCAAATCTTCTCTCAAGCTGTGGTTTATCTTTTCATTCTGTTAAAAGTGTTTTCTGAAGAGCAGACATTTTAAATTTTGATGAACTCTTATTTAGCAGTTTTTTCTTGCATTATTTGTGCTTTTTGGTGTCTCATCTGAGAAACTTTGTCTAAGAACCCACCCATTTTCGAATCCAAAGTTGCAAAGATTTTCTCCTTTGTTTTCTTCCAGATGTTGTATAGTTACACTTAGGTATTTGATCCATTTTGAGTTAATCTGCACATATGGTGTGAGGTATTTTATGTGTTTTTTTTGTATGGTTTAAAAGAAAATGTTTCTGTAGGGCCTACTGTGAGTGTTTTATACAACTTGCTCCAAATTAAGTTGTACCGTCTCCCTCCAATACGGCCTGCCAAATAAAAGCCCAGTCATAAGGCTGGTGGGGGAGTAATGGGAGGTTGGCGTGTGGAAGGGCCCTTCATTCAGCACTCTGCTGCAACCATTTTGTCAGGTCACTTGGTTATCGTCCCCTCATCGTCAAATCCATTTCCTTGCTCTAGCCTCATCTTCCTCAACCTCCTGTAGCATCCCCATATTGGCTGATGACTTCCTCTGCCTGATGTTTGATTGGATTATGAATTTTTTAAGGCTGTCACATGATTGGGAGAACTGGCAAAATGTGTATGTGGACTATATAGTAGAGAGTGATATCACTGTGAGAACCCTAGCCACCTTGCTCTCCTGGACTCTCAGCTCCATCTCCTTCATCAGAGTCCACCAGTCTCTGCCTGGGCCTCCCCTCCCTGAGTCATGGCCTGGACATGCACAAAGCAGTGAGCTGGGGCAGCTCAGAGATCTTTTCATTTACCTTCCGTCTCCTGGAAATCACTGTCCTTCATTGTCTGGTGTCCAATGTCTCAAAAGTTGCTGTGGTATCTATTTTATGTGGTTTTTTTTTTTGGTTGTTTTAGGAAGGTGGATAAATTTGTCTCTCTTACTTCATGTTGGCCAGAAACCAATCATATCCTTTAAATATGTTTTATTTTGATTCAGAATCCAGTCAAAGATCAGGCATTGCATATCATGTCTTTGTTTACTTTAATTTAAAATATTTCGGTCCTTTTTGGGGTTTTTCTTTTCCTTTTTTTTTTTTTTAGATTGGAACACTTAGTTTACTTAAAAAGTGAATTAGAGAGAAAAAGAAACAGGAGATTCGCCTCCTCAAGGTAGGGAAGGGGGCCAAAGCCAGTAAATATTGCAACAGCCATAGCTCAAAGAACACATGGCCACACCAGAGTCTAGTAAGGCAGTGGCCCTTTTTTGGGTTTTTCATGACCCTGGCACTTTTAAAGATCTGAAACAGTTGTCTTGTAAGTTTTTCCATAATCTGAATTTGTGTTTCCTAGTGATTAGATTCAGGTGAAACATTTTAGGGACGAATACTACATAGGTGATGTATCCTTTTAATCCCATGACTTCAAGTGGCTCACAATGCCGTGTTTGATCACTTATTAAGGTGGGATCTTATTGAACCCTAGATCTTTAAGACACAATTTTTAAAAAGCCAGGCTCAGTGGCTCAGCCTATAATCCCAGCACTTTGGGAGGTCAAGGAGAGTGGATTGCCTGAGCCTGCGGGTTCAAGACCAACCCAGGCAACTTGGCAAGACCTTGTCTCTACAATAAACAAAAAGTTAGCTGGGAGTGGTAGCATGCACCTGTGGTTCTGGCTACTTGGAAGGCTGAGGTGGAAGGATCGCCGGAGCCCACCAGGTCGAAGCTGGGGTAGCCTCAAGTGTGCCACTGCACTCCAGCCTGGTCGACAGCATGAGACTAAACTCAAAAAAAAAAAAAGAAAATTAAAGTTAAAATTAAAAAAAAAAGAGTGAGGGGAAAACGATGGCTTCTTCCAGATATATCCATTGTAAAGTTATTTTCTCCTTAGTAATTAATAATCTATGGGTGATGCTTTGAGATCAGTTAAGATCATGCTCTCAAGTGTCTTTCCACCCAACTGTGCATCGATGGTAATCCTCTGAATCGATTATTACATTGGTGGCTACAAAGTGACACTTTCTTTTTTTTTTTGAGTCAGACTCACTCTGTCGCCTAGGTTGGAGTACAGTGGCACACTCATGATCACTGCAGCCTCGACCTGCTGGGTTCAAGTAGTCCTTCTGCATCAGCCTTCCAAGTAGCTGGAACTACAGGCATGCGCCACCACACCCAGCTAATTTTTTTATCTATTGTAGAGATGAGGTTGCTATGTTGCCCAGACTGGTCTCAAACCCTTCGGCTCAGGCAACTCTCTCACCCCAGCCTCCCAGAGTGCTGGCATTATAGGTATGAGCCACTGTGCCCGGCCAAGGATGACACTTTCTATCATTCTTTCTCCACTTACTGGCTGGCAGTTGTTCTATGAAAGAAGAGCCCCTCCCCCTTTCGGAATATCACTGTGAGTTCAGGGGCTCTTCTTTACATTGATTGTGTTGCGTCTTATTATTGTCGTTATTCTTCTGAATGCTCACATTGTCCAGATTTGGCCAGTGCAATCTCTGTTATTATTTAATCCCACCATGTGGGTTAAACTAAGTGTTTTTTATACCCAGGGTAATTTTCAATATTTACCAATCCCAGCAGGAACTGAGAAAGGGACTCCAGAGTTGAGACTTATTTAGACTTCTTAGAAGTCCACCTTCTTCTGTATACTCTCAACCCAAAGTAGGATTTCTAAGGTGGGGGGAGGTACTTATGGATTAAACCACAGATCAGTGTCACCCAGGTCTAGTCCTGATCACCCTTATTCTAGGTGATCCACCATACCCACTGCCATACCCACTGCCATACTTGCTCTATGTTGGGCATCCCTGTCCTCCTTCCTATTGGCTATCTGCTTCCTACCCAACTGTCCAGACAAGACCGTAGGCCATAAGTCCTTTTTGCCCAGCCCTGTGGTGGCCTTGCCTACCTCTTTTGCCTGCTCAGGTAGCCTCTTTACCATTAATTTAATTGTCTGTGTTTCCATTTGTAGGATCCTGCCCAGCCATATGGCCTGCTGCCTCTGCCAATTTAAAAATAACATTGAGGTTGTCTGCAAGACAGTCAAGCTACATTGCGAGAGTACATGTCTGACAAATGCCACATGTTGTCCTGAGTCCAAACTGCCCAGTTGATAAGTTGTTACAGTTTTATTTTACTTATTTTTAAATTTTTGTTTATAAATGATGATTATACATTTTTAAGCTAAAGATGCAATTGCTTATTTTTATTCATTCGTTCAGAGTGAAACTTCCTAAATTTCTATACATTCCCTAGCTGAAAGTCAGGTTCTTCATTGTTATGACATGATTTGGTATTATAACTGTTCCATCTACGTAAAGGACCAGGGGAAATGACAGAAGGGCAGGGGAATGACAGTGATGGCCACACGCACTCTCTGCTGGGTTATTTGCCCCAGGGATAACTTTTGGGATTGCATGGTGTGGTTTGCAAACTGGTTTTATATGCATGAGGCCTCAGGTGTCCTTAGAGGACAGGTGTAGATCGTCTGGGTGTATTGGTTTTAACCACCTTCTAAAAGAGTAGAAACAATACTGTTTTATGTGAAGCCTGCGAGTTTGTGGTTCCCTAACCAGACATCACTACCTGGCTCTTTCTTCTTCTTCTTCTTTTTTTTTAAGCAAGAAACCAACAGGGCAAGGTGGGAAAGCCACCCAACAGGGATGCAGGTAGGTGAGTTAGGGTGAGCTATAAGGAGAACTAGGGCATGAGAGCAGAAGTGAGTTGCATGCAGGAGGGGAGGGGAAGGGGGTGACGGAGAGGGCAGAGAGGCTGAAGATGTGGTGCCAGGAGGAGAAATGGCCTTCCGTGGTTGGAAAGCATCTGTTCATTCTGACCGTAGAACCGCTTTGTGTCTCTATCACCTCCCTGGAGACACAAGTGGAGATGGGGAAGGAGAGGGAAGCTGGGAAGGAGAGGAAAGGTTAGGGGTAAGAAGCAGAGTAAGGATGAAGGGTGGAAAGATCACTACTTGGCTCTTGTAATGGGATGAAAGGTTTCTCCGTTCTGACACTGTCTGAACCTGCTCTGAATCTCAAGCTTTCCTGTCCACTGAACACACAGTCGGGTGCTTCAAGTGTTTTTCTCTACATTAGGTTTAACAGTAGTAACTTCATGATTTCCAAAATGTGACCGTGCTCCTATCCCGACAGCTTGAACACAGGCCTCTACCAGTGTGACATGGGACGAATAATAAGTAATAACACTTTGCTACTTACACAAAGACAGTGTTGCTTATTTTTCAAGACAATTATTTCCCAATTATATGATTCCCTTCTCCCCCAGAGGTGGACAGAACAAGCATTTTTAAGCTCCTTTTACAGATGAGAAAAAGCAGGATTCGACGTGTGAAGTGCTATGGCCTATTGCCAGGTCTTCTGTCCAGTTCTGGGTTCTTCACAAGCCCACGCTCCTCCTCTCTCACAATCCTCACCTCCTCCTCTGACCCTCACCACCACCAAAAACACATTTGATTCTGGAGAAAGAAATGCTGCACGTGGTCAATGTGACCTCATGCTGTCAGAAGCATTAGATGGTGCCCCAAGAAAAGCTGGACAGATGAGAAATGAAATGAAAGCCAAGTCGGCATCTGGCAAAAGTTGCTTTTTCCCTTCTGTATTTTAGAACATAAAGAACTGTTTATCCAGAAATTCTACAGATACACTGACCATTCCACATAGGCAAACAAGCTAGCAAATTAAAAATCTTTCCACCTTCACCCCAGATCCCTGCCCAAACTTAAGGAAAGACCCAGGATGAACATAGTGGTGTTTTTCCATGTAGCGCCTTCTGGTAGGAGGGTTAGAATAGATGGGACAGGGAACTGGGTGGGTGGACAGGGGAGGACGTGTCACAGAGGGCAGGGACAGTAGCATCTCTGTCCTTGCTACCTTCTTGGGCCATCTGTCAGCATGGCCATCTGTGATGTAGCGACAGCATGGGCATGCTGGGAGGTGGAGGGAGGAGGGCAGGATAGCATGGGTAAGGGTGAGAGGAGGCAGGTCTGCAGAGAGGCTGGCTCAGCCAGGGAGCACTCGTCTTCCACCTTGGTCATTGAGGCTCATTGGGATAATCCTAAAGAGAGTTACTGTATTTCACAGGATGGAATGTTCTGAGTAGATAGCCACATTTTCAAAAGACGTCGTTTCCTCTTGCTGTGGCCATTTCCCAGGCTCAGGCTGGGGTTATGCCTCTCCTCTCTGAATGGCTCAGAGGCTTGCTGGCTCCTACTCTGTGGCTGGGATGTATGGCTGTGGACTGGCATGAGGTCATCCCCTCATCTTTCATGATTAAAGCAGTCTCTTATTTTAATTTATTATTTTTAGATTCAAACGGTCCATGTGCAGACGTGTTACATGGATATATAGCAAGTGATGGTGAGGTTTGGGCTTCTTTGAAGTCCATTATCCAAATCGCATACATGGTACCCAATAGGTATGTTTCAGCCTTGCCCCCTGCCTTCCTTTAGGGTCCCCATAAGGAGTTCCCATCTTTATGTCCGTGTATACTTAGTGTTTCGCTCCCACCTGTGAGACCATGTGGTATTTGGTCTTCTGTTTCTGTGTTAACTCACATAGAATAATGGCCTCCAGTGGCATCTGCATTACTGTAGAGGACATGATTTTTTTTTTTTTTTTTTGGTAGATGGAACCATCATTGCCCTACCTATATTTTCTTCCCACAGCTGGCTGAATCCAAGGATGTAGAACTCACCGATACAGAGAGCCGACCGCAATTATTTTTTATTTATTTAACTTTTAATTTAATTTTAAAGATGTGGGGTACAATTCAGGGTTAGGTATACAAATGTTCATTATGCAGGTACCCTTGTTGATGAGGTGTGCCCCTCCTTCCCCAGGCAGATTCCCACTACGGCCAATTCCGCAGATACTTTATTTTCTTTCTCTGTGCTTCCTCTTGACAGTTGCAGAAGCATCAATAGGTGATGCAGAGGGAACCTTCATGAACGTACTGCAAACCCAGTAGAAGCTCATCAGCACTGAGCTGATTATTGAGCCAGAGATACGCTCAGACAAGAGGAGCTTTAGCCTGTCAGTCTTCATGAAGAAAGCGATGTCATCAACACACTCATTTATCTTGCCTTGTTTCTCATAAGGAAAGAGAAATGAAACCTAGAGGATGTGTAATCAACATTGCTACCAAACTGCTTTTTCCAAATGTTCAAAATGGAGCTCCGGATCTTTGGAAAAGCAATACAGACAGCTCCTCTCTAGAATCGTCATCCAACAATCCAGCTTACAAGGGAATTGAGGAGGCTCTATCTTCTAGAAAATTGGTTAGATACAGAAATTCAAGAACAATTCCATGAGGTCAAAAAGAAAGAGCTGCCATGCTGATGCAGCCAAGCCTCAGATCCCGAATTTAAACACCAAGTCTCTCCAGATAAGTTGGAAATGGCCCGGCCACAGGAAAACAGCCTAGCAAAGACCCAGGGTGTCAGGAAAAGGCTGCAGACCATAGACATAATCATCAAGGGGCCCAGGGGCATTAAGAAAAAGCACCTCAAGAAGGCACTTCAAGATCAGCGCATCAGGAGAAAACAGAACACCCAGCCATCTGTGGAGCATACAGCCGAGGAAAGGTGGCACGGGAGGCCAGCTCCAAGGGAGCTGGAATGGCCCCACAGGGTGCAGAGGCCCCAGCAGCTGGTGGGCAGCCTCTCCTACACTGCCCTTGCTTGCACAGGTGCATAAGGCCTCCGTCTCTTCCATACAAAAGATGGCTGTGCCCCCAGTCACCTCTGTGAAAGCTCTGTCTGGGGATCAAAATGAGTCAAAAGACTTGATATATTTGTTTTAGATGATGCCAATATGAGAGTTAAAAGCATGAAGGCCTCCAATCCAGTTTTACATCCCAGAAAAAAATACCACGTTCATAAAACTCACTTCCAGGTGATCCACAGAGCACCCAAGGCCAAGGAGAGTCAGCAGTTCAGGAAGGAAGGCTCACTGGGTGGACAGATGCTTGCCAAGAGGCCCCATTCCCTGCAGTCAAAAGCCTCATCAACTCGCCCCTACAGGGGGCTTTTTCACCTTCAGCAGTCCCGAGCCCTCAGGAAAACCCTTTTCCAGAATTATTTGCAGTTTCAGGGCCAACTACAGAAAAAATTACCAAAAACTTGACATCAGGAACTGCTTCTCGAGAAAACATGTTTGTGGAAAACCCCATTGGGCCAGAAGGCACTATCTCTGAGACCCCATGAACACATCCAAGGCTTACTCCATCGCACTTGCCTGCGACACCATGTTGCCCATCAGACAGACCAATGAAATGCAGTGGGAGTTCAGCAGCCTGGTGCCTGAGTTGTCCCCCACACAACAGAGCCTCATAAATCTGCTCTTCTTGTCCCCAGTGGTTCACCATGGAGGATGAACTGGGGAGAGCACTCACAAGGAGCCCAGGGCTCCGGTACCTGTCATTCTGGCCTCGTAACTTTGGCCTTGACAGTGAACTCACACTTTGCTCATTAGAGAATGAAGCAGACCCAATACATAAGACAAACTCCAGAAGGAATTGCTCAGTGGTGTGCAACTGAGTGTGCACATGGTGGGCAGCCTCTCCCACACTGCCCTTGCTCACACAGGTGCATAAGGCCTTGGTCTCTTCCATACAAAAGATGGGTATGTCCCCGATCACCTCCATGAAAGCCCTGTCTGGGGATCAAAATGAGTCAAAAGACTAGACATATTTGGTTCAGATGATGCCAATATGACAGTTAAAAGCATGAAGGCCACCAATCCTGTTTTACATCCCAGGAAAAAAATACCACGTTCATAAAACTCACTTCCAGGTGATCCACGGAGCACCCAAGGCAAGGAGAGTTGGCAGTTCAGGAAGGAGGCTCGTTGAGTGGACTGATGCTTGCCAAGAAGCCCCATTCCCTGCAGTCAAAAGCCTCATGAACTCGCCCTTGCCGGGGCTTTTTCACCTTCAGCAGGCCCGAGCCCTCAGGAAAACCCTTTTCCAAAATTATTTGCTCTTTCAGAGCCAACTACAGAAAAAATTACGGAAAACCCCACATCAGGAACTGGTTCTCGAGAAAACATGTTTGTGAAAAACCTCATTGGGCTGGAAAGCACTATCTCTGAAGACCCCATGAACACTTCCGAGGCTGCCTCTATCGCACATGCATTTGACACCGTGTTGCCCGTCAGACAGACCAGTGAAATGCAGTGGGAGTTCCGTAACCAGGGCCTGAGCTGTCCCCCACACCACAGATCCTCATGTATCCGCTCCTCTTTCCTCAGCGGTCCAGTTTGAGAGTCACCTAAATCAGCAGCTGCAGTCCCTCAGCCCCAACAATGATGTGCGGAGGCTCACTACCCATGGAGGATGCGTTGCAGAGAGCACCCACAAGGAGCCCAGGGCTCCAGTACCACTAGTTCTGGCCTTGTAACATTGGCCATGACACTGACCTCACACTTTGCTCATTAGAGAATAAAGCAGACCCAATGCACAAGACAAACTGCAGAAGGAATTGCTCAGTAGTGTGCACCGAGCCGATTATTGAGCCAGAGATGCCCTCAGACAAGAGGAGCTTCAGTCTGTCAGGCTTCATGAAGGAGGAGCTGGACTTCCGTGAAGAAAGCGATGTCATCACAACACTCAATTATATCTTGCCTTGTTTCTCACAAGGAAACCTAGAGGATGTGCAATCAACACTGCTACCAAACTGCTTTTGTCAAATGTTCAAAGTGGAGCTCCGGATCTTTCCAAAAGCAGTACAGACATCCCCGCTCTAGAATCGACATCCAATAGTCTAGCATACAAAAGTGAATTGAGGAGGCTCTATCTTCTAGAAAATTGATTAGAGGCAGAAATTCAAGAATTCCATGAGGTCCAAAAGAAAGAAAGAGCTGCCATGCTGATGCAGCCTAGCCTGAGATCCCGAATTTAAACACCAAGTCTCTCCAGATAAGTTGGAAACGGCCAGTCCACAGGAAAACAGCCTAGCAAAGACCCAGGGTGTCAGGAGAAGACTGCAGACCGTGGACATGGTCATCAAGGGGCCCAGGGGCATTAAGAAAAGGAGCGTCAAGAAGGCACTTTAAGATCAGCGCATCAGGAGAAAACAGAACAGCCAGCCATCTGTGGAGCATGCAGCCGAGAAAGGGGGCATGGGAAGCCTGCCCCAAGGGAGCCGGAATGGCACCACAGGGTGCAGAGGCCCCAGAAGCTGATGGGCAGCCTCTCTCACACTGCCCTTGCTCACACAGGTGCACAAGACCTTGGTCGTTTCCATACAAAGATGGGTGTGCCCTCAGTCATCTCCATGAAAGTCCTGTCTGGGGATCAAAATGGGTTAAAAGACTTATCGTATTTGTTTTAGATGATGCCAAAATGAGAGTTAAAAGCATGAAGGCCACCAACCCTGTTTTACATCCCAGGAAAAGCTACCACGTTCATAAAACTCATTTCCAGGTGATCCACAGAGCACCCAAGGCCAAGGAGAGTCAGAAGTTCAGGAAGGAAGGCTCACTCAGTGGACTCATGCTTGCCAAGAAGCCCCGTTCTTGCAGTCAGAAGCCTCATCAACTCACCCTTGCAGGGCTTTCTCACCTTCAGCAGGCCTGAGCCCATAGGAAAACCCTTTCCCAGAATATTTGCTCTTACAGAGCCAACTATAGAAAAATTACGGAAAACCCGACATCAGGAACTGCTTCTTGAGACAACATGTTTGTGGAAAACCCCATTTGGCCGGAGGCACTCTCTCTGAAGACCCCATGAACACTCCCGAGGCTGACTCTATTGCACAAACCTTCGATACCGTGTTGTCCATCAGACAGACAGAAGAAATGCAGTGGGAGTTGAGCGAACGGGGGCCTGAGCTGTCCCCCATGCCACAGAGCCTCATGTATTGGCTCTTCTTGTCCTCAGCAGACCAGCTTGAGAGTCAGCTAAATCAGCAGCTGTGGTTCCTCATCCCCAAAAATGATGTGCAGAGGCTCATTTCCCATGGAGGTTGAGCTGGGGAGAGCTCCCCCATGGAGCCCAGGGCTCCGGTACCTCTTGTCCTGGCCACCTAACTTTGGCCATGACAGTGACCTCACACTTTTGTATGTTGGACTGTTGGATGAAGATTCTAGAGAGGGGCGGTGTGTATTGGTTTTCAAAAGATCCGGAGCTCCATTTTGAACCTTTGAAAAAAGGAGTTTGGTAGCAATGTTGATTACACATCCTCTAGGTTTCC
>CAUYQG010248341.1:0-11950 GCA_963574415.1 Tarsius wallacei
GCCCGGCTGATTTTTTGATTTATTGTAGAGATGAGGTCTTGCTTGCCCAGGCGGGTCTCGAACCCGCGGGCTCAGGCAATCCACTCACCTCAGCCTCCCAAAGGCGCGGGATTACAGGCTGAGCCACCGAGCCCGGCTCACAGGGGAATTCTATCAAGTCTTCAAATACCAGGATAATCCCAATGATTGCACAATATTGAAAAGGAAGAAACAGCATTGTTACCTTTTTTTTGCAAAGCAAGTATAAAGCTAATACCTAATCATAGACAAATCAAAAAAATAAAATGACAGAAAAGTATCATTATGCTTACTGATGCAGAAATGCTAAACAAAGTATTGGCAAACAGAATCTAACACCATATTAAGAAAATAACACACCATGGCTAAGTTGGATTTATTCCAGAAACACAGAATGGCTTCAATATTAGAAAAGTCATTAACATTCTATAGCAAACTGATAAAACAAGAGAAAAATTATAGAATCATAATCACACCTCTAATATACTTCATGCATTCATGATAAAACACTCAAGAAAATAGAAACTTACAGTTGTTTCTAACATCAGAATACATACATATTTTATGTTATGATAATGTTTTCTATACCTTTCACAGACCCGCCAAATTAAACAGGCAGAGTACTCGAGATGAAACGCAAACACTGATCAATGAACCTAATTGTATTTATAAGGAACAACACAGCCAGATTATCATTGGGATAATCATTGGGATTATCTGGTATTTGAAGGAGGTGGGCAAGCCAAGAACTAACCTGAATAACTTTGGAGAACATTAAGTTGACATATTCTACAACTACCGTTAAAAAATAATTGCACAGAAATCCTGTAATCTACATATTAAATATGTTTCTCACAGAGTATGGCTAGTAATTCTAAAATTACTCCGTGCGTAGATTATAATTCAACCAGTAAGTATATATATTGCAGGTAATGAAAGCTGGATTTTTCACAATTAAAGAAAGAAATTACAAAAAAAGAAATGAAAGGGGCAAAATGAACAAGATGGAATTAAAGAAAAATTAAATACATATTAATATTTCCTAATCCTGTCTGCTGAAAAGTTCTGGTAACAATGACAGCTAGTAGCAATGACATTCCAGTAGCAATGAACATAGTTTTCAGAGCTGGACTTCTAATGACATTTTCTAATAAAAGCAGCCAGAACTCCTTGGAGAAGTAGTTAATTTCACTGCTGCAGCAGGGAAAATACAAGATGAGACTGAACCATCTTGTGATTTCAGAAAGTTAGAAAGTACGGAAAGATAGGGAGCTTATATGAAAATGCAGGTGCCAACCTAAAGGGGCTTCTAATGCTCAAACTTGGAACAATTTAAGCCAAAAAAAAATTTGTAATATTGGATTTTAATCAATATATGTGCGTATGTGTGTGTAATATAAATAGTGTATGTAATATAAATATCCATTAGTCCATACTGACATAAATAAATAAACAAAAAAAAATGGCAGTACTAGGACAGCTTTTCCTTACATAGAATTCCAACTAATAAGTGCAAAAAGAAAGAGTAAAACAGAAAATCACCATTAGGCAAAAACATCAGTTGCAGATAAGAACTGCTGATGGATGCTAAAATTAATCAACTAAAGTTTGAGAAGAAACAGTATTTGCATAGTCACAAAGCATCTCCTTAATGATATTTATTAACTACAAAGGGAAGATGGTAAGTTCAGAATGGAGAAAGCTGTCAGGCACCAACATGGGCTAAGCCATAGTCAACATTATCAACCTTTGATAGGATGCACTGAGGATACGACATTAATTCAGTGACATTCTTGTCAAAAATGCATAACCTCATTCCAGTTATGAGAAAACATCAGGCAAACCCAGATGGAAGGATATTCAAAACATAACCAATCGATACTCTTCAAAAATGTCAATGTCATGAAAGACAAGGAAAGAGAAACTACTACAGAGGAGAGGACACTCCAGAATGTCAAGTAACAATTAAGTGGATGTAGTGCCCTAGAATGAATCCTGGAACAGAAAAGGGACATTCATGGAAAAGTAAGTGAAATTCAAATACAATCTGAAACTTAGTTAATAGCGTTGTGCCGATGTTAACTTCCTGGTTTTGTTAAATGTCCCAGGGTTACTTAACATGTTAAAATGCGAGAATTTGGATGAGAAGCATATGAGAAGTCTGTACTATTTTTGCAACACATCTATAGTTAAAACAATGAGTTCGAACGAAAAGTGTTTTAAAAGTTTTATTACCTCTTCCATCATATTTTTCCATTTCAAATTTCCAAAAAGAGGTGCTAATGCTAAAACTCTACTTTCTTCCAATTGTTTAAGCAGAGTTATATAAGCATGTTCAATCTCCTTTTTATTCTGTAAAATTAAGGAAAATCAGGCAAAATGTTATAAATAAAATATGCAATTATTTTCAACTATAGAAAATCAGATATTTAAGATACAATCATGTTACAATATATATATTCTAAATTTAAAAATTACATTTATGTAATTGCAGGTGGTCAGCAAAGTTTTTAAAGTCTGCCAAACTGTTTTGTCTTGACAAGTTAATTTTGACCGAAAATATAGTACATTTTGGTCTTAACAGCTTCATAAAGGTATAATTAACATAACACAAAATTCACTCACTTTAAATGTACAATTCAATGGCTTTTAGTAAATTTACTGACTTTGTAACCATCATCATAATCTAATTTTAGAACATTTCCAACACCTGCCCACAAAAACATTATGCCCTTTTAATGCAATATATTTTGACAAATTTCAAACATCACATGAATAAAAGGTAACCTATAACCAAACCCCAGACAATGTCAATATACACTGCATTTTTATTGTATTTCACCTAGTCTTCTAATTGATTTTTTAAAAAACTTCTTTAAGGTAAATGTTTGACAAATTAGTAAATACATTATTTTACCAGAAATAAAGTTCTTCACCAAAAAAGAAAGTTTTTAAGGAAAGATTAGGCAGGACGTTTGCAGGGCACTCTTAAAACTCAGGTTCAGAAATTGGTGTAACAGAATAAAATAAGACAATTGATAACAGTATTTCCTCCCAATACGGAAATGAATCCCAGAGCTGTTTCTGCTCACAGTAGGCAACCAGAGTTGGAAATAGCTTAATGCTAGGAGAACAGTCATGCATCACATAGAAACATTTCTGTCAAAGACAGACCACACATAAGACGGTGGTCCCATAAAATTATAATGGCGCTGAAAAATTCCTATCCTAGTGAGACCGAAGTCATCTTAAAGTCTGTGCAATGCAAGACTCATGTGCTTGTGGTGATGCTGGTGTGAACGAACCCACTGCACTACCAGTCATGTAGAACATAGCACATACAACGATGTGCAGTACATAATACTTGATAATGTTACAAATATGTTACTGGTTTGTGTATTTACTGAACTATATTTTTAAATATTATTCTAGAGTATACTCCTTCTACTTATATATTTGTTAAAAACTTAACTGTAAAGCAGCCCCAGGCAGGTCCTTCGGGACGTATTCCGGAAGAAAGCTTTGTCATGATAGGAAGTGACAGTTCCATATGTGTTACTTCCCCTGAAGACCTCCCAGTGGGACAAGATGTGGAGACGGAAGACAGTAATGCTGGTGGTCCTGACGCTGTAGGCCTAGGCTAATGTATGTGTTCGTGTCTTCGTTTTTAACACAAAAGTTTAAAAGGTAATAAAAAATTTAAAAATAGAAAAAAGCTGACAAAATAAGCATATAAAAAATAAAATATTTTTGTACAGCTGTGCAATGTGTTTGTGTTTTAAGGTAAGTGTCATTACAAGAGTCAAAACGTTTTAAAATCTTTAAGTGTATAAAAGTAAAAAAAGTTACAGTAAGCTAAAATTGATTTACTAAGACAAAAATAATTTTGTGTAAATTTAGTGTAGCCTAAGTGTCCAGTGTTTATAAAGTCTACAGCAGTGCATAGAAATGTCCCAGGCCTTCCCGTTCACTCAGTCTTGCTCAGAGTAACTTCCAGTCCTGCAAGCTCCATTCGTGGCAAGTACCCTAGACAAGTGTACCATTTAAAACAAATCTTTTGTATCATATTTTCATTGTACCCTTTCTATGTTTAGATATACAAACATCATTGTGTTACAATTGCCTTCAGTATTCAGTACAGAATATTATTCTGGATCATACTCCTTCTACTTATATATTTGTTAAAAACTTAACTGTAAAGCAGCCTCAGGCAGGTCCTTCGGGACGTATTCGGGAGTATGCTCTAGAATAACATAGAAATATGTTGTACGGGTGTATGCCCCAGGAGCAATGGGCTACACCATACAGCCTGGGTGTACAGGCTATGCTATCTAGGTCTGCATAAGTACATTCTAGGATATTTGCACAACACTGAAATCACTTAGCAATGCACTTCTCAGACTATATCCCTACCATTAAGTGATGCATGACTGTACTCACCAAAGCAATATAAACAATCTTATTGTTTCATGGCAACCATGAGGATATTTCCAAATTCATGAGTTTGACACAGTTCTCAAAGAGTGACAAATGTTAACTGACTCAAAAAATATTTTGATGAAATATAGAATAGTCATCATATTCAGAATCCACTAGGAGTAGTGAAAAATAAACAGAAACTACACTTATTTGTAAAATCAATATGCATTTTGACTCCCCAAATTTTAACACAGTAATTATCAAACATACTTATTTAGCAAAATAATAAGACTATGGCATTAGAAATCTAAAAATGGAAACCTCTTATTAACTTCTTAATATTAAGAAATAAACTTATATTAGTTATGTTTCTTCTTTATTGACTTTCTCCATCATTTTCTCATTAAAGATCAATTTACCACACAGTGGTTAGGGACACAGGGGCTGGAGTCAGACTGCATCTTTTCAAATTCATGTTCTGTTATTCATTTGTTGCTTCTGGTGAGCAGATTACTCATCATTCAAGCACCTATTTTCTTATCTGTAATACATAGATAATACTAACACCTACCTCATGATGTTTTGAAGGTTAAGGAAAATTATTCCTGAGAAGCACCAAGCATAATATTATAACAATTTGTGCTCAACAAAAGACTGCATTTGTGTTATCATTCTTAATTTATTATTTTATACCTATCTGTTAAACCTATGATAATTCCCATAGAGAGTAGGAAAGAAAGCTGAACCGAGTAATTTAGTAAACTTTGGGAACTTCTAGAAGAAAAGCGGTCTTTTAGGTATAAATTACCTCCTCGAAAAATTTGCGGTTTCTGTGCATGCTTGGAAGAAGGTACGCATAGAGTCGAAGAACGTCAGATGCTTGCCCTGAGGAGAGCACAGCATTGACCTTCACTGCCCAAGACTGAATGATTAAAAAGTTGAACAGGTGCGTTTGCTCATCGTTCAGGCCTTCTTCTGAAACTATCAGGAAATATGGGCAACTCTCTTCTATGAAAATGTTCCACTCTCTTGATAAGCATCCAGAAAATTTAGTATGAACATCAACGGTGGTGTTTTTCTGAAGATGAAGGATTAACGCAGTTCTCAAAGAAAGAAGTTCGGGGAAGTTGAAATATGCACACTCAGCATCCTGTGGAGGGAAGGTGAAGGATATTAGTTGGAAATGATCATTTAATAGTTTAGTTGGTTATAACACATATCACTAAAGGCATTAAAGGAATAAAATCCAACACAGTCTTGTTCTGTCTGATAGTTGAGGGACAGACACTTAAACGTTGACTGCTATTTCAAACCCATATGCCAAAAATCTAATTGGGACTTAAATGCATGTATGCCCTTCCACCAGGCACATAGCACTCAGAGTTTATCACCCTTTCCCTTCCCTCTCTAATTCCTTTCTTCTCCAACCTCGCTTCAACAGAACGAAGTATGTAAACGCAAGTGTTGGACACAGTCATCGGGATCAGGAGGCTGAGGCGGGCTACTGTGTTCTACGGGAGTGTCCCGGGCCACTGCAACACTCCTTACACAGCACAGGTTTGTCTCAGCAGACCAAAATTAGAGCAGTCAACTAGATTGTAATCATTAGACCAGAAGCCTGACTTTTTATTGAAAGCGTTGCCGGCAAGCATGAAGCAATGTTCAAAAATATAACAATAATCTGGATTGCGAGATGATTAAACAGACCCACACCAAAACCGTTTACCTTTAGGGTTAGAGTTAGGAAGGGTGATAGTGGATATGCATATCTGTATTTGAAATTGTTAATAAGTATATTCATAATTTAAAAAAGCAAACCAAAACCAATATTCTCTTGGAGATAATTACTTATAGCAGACCATAACAAAGCAGTGCTAGTGAGTTTGTCTGGGCTCAGATATGTTTTCTTCTGGGCTCACATAAATTTGTCTCTGAGTTTTGACGATAGGAATAGTTGTCAGAGTGGGAGGATCCAGAGACCAGCTAGGCCACTACTGAGGAGTTTTCTCATTCTCCTTCATGATCCTATGTGTCCTTACAATAAAGTCCCACTAGTACAAATAAAAATAGTCTTAAGTGTGGCACTTTCTGAATACTAAGATTGTAAGTAATTTCTTTCTCTTCTTCTCTTTAAGTTTTCTGAATTTTTATGGATATAATCTACTTTGTAATAAGGAAAAACCTATATCATTCCTAAAATAATTTAAGAAAGTTTAGTTTTAGTTCTCAAATTATGGGAAAAAAGCTCATCTGTCATCTGTTACCTTGAAGAAAACTATGGCAAATTGTCCTCCTTTATTAGTAAGGTCCACGAGATAGCGTTCAACCAGATAGAAAAAATGAAGATTCTGCCCCAGCTTTAACGATATATCACATATGCATGTGATAAGTAGTGAATCTCCATCAATCAAAAAAAATTCAGATTCAACAAAATCATTGAATAAACTGGAGTATCTAAAATGAAGAACAAAAATCATGATACATTAAATAATGTTAGAGAAAAGCAACATTGTTAGTATTATCTTATTATCATCAATAGCTAGATCTACTGAGTAATTGCTTTATGGGAGTATCTATGTGAAGACTTTTCTAAGATAGCCACATGCAAAGAAAGAAGGCAGCATCTTTCCATTTTATAGGTGAGAAGACTTAGACTTGGAGATAGAGAGAGCAAATTATCCAAGGCCGTAAGACAGAGTTTGGATTGAATCAGGAGTCCGATGCCTCTATTTTGAAAATAGACCTACACTATATTTCCTTTCTGCTTAATCAATCTCATCTCCTCATTGACAATTATTGACAAATTAGGCAAGAGAAAACTGTACCCAACCACTATCAAACAGCTCTTAAAGTTGAATAATCATATACATAAACAATAAACAGTATATATAATTACATATACTATTATATATTATATACGCTATATTATATATGCTAATATTGCATATATTATACATATATACACATTAACATATATAAAGACATACTGATATATATACACTGATACATATATACTATATACAGTTGACCCTTGAAAAGCATGGGTTTGAACTGCACTGGGTCCACTTATGAACAAAGTTTTTTCAACAAATGTATTGGAAAATTTTGTGTAGATTTATGACCAATTTGAAGAAAAACACAGAAAAATTCCATAGCCTACAAATATAAAAAAGAAAATGTTAAGTTAAGCATGTCCTGAGTGCATAAACTATATGTAGATAGTCTATTTTTATCATTTATTGCCACAAAATATATACAAATCTATTATAAAAAGTTAGAATTTATCAAAACATATGCACAAGCAGACCATATAAACACAGAAATGTAAACAAATGTAAAGATGCAGTATTAAACGATAACTGCATATAATTAACTGCAGTACAAACTGATCCACTGTAATAATTTTGTAGCCGCTTCCTGTTGTGATTGCAGTGAAATCAAGTGTTGTGAGCACCTGCTTAGAATGACATGTGGTACTCATCATCCCTGAATGAGCAGTTCCTCTCCAACAAATTGCATACAGCAGTAAAAAGTGATCTCTCATGGTTATCACATATTTTTCATCATATTTATTGAAATATGATAAGTTCTGAATAACACCATGGGACCTATGTGAAGTACCACCAGTGATGCCAGAAGTGCTCCCAAGAAGCAGAGGAAAGTCATGACATTACAAGGAAAAGTTGACTTGCTTGAGATATATATAAATATATATTTGAGTTAGAGTCTCACTCTGTCACCCAGACTGGAGTGCAGTGGCACACTCATGGCCACCACAGTCTCGACCTGCTAGGCTTAGGCAATCCTTCCATCTCAGCCCTCCAAGTAGCTGGAACTACAGATGCACACTACCATGCCCGGCTAACTACATATTTTAACTGAAGTCTGGAGCTGCTGTTAACTCCCATTTCAAGATAAACAAATCTAGTGTAAGGACCATTGTTAAAAAAGAAAAGAAAGAAAGAAAAGGAAATGTGTGAAGTAATCACTGTAGCAGGCATAAAAAATGTGTACTTTTTATGAAATATCTTTTTATCTCACATTGAAAATGCAGCTTTTATATGGATGCAGGATATGTAAGAAAGGCATGCCCATAGACTCTAAAATAATTTGAGGAAAAGCAAAGTTATTATATGACAACTTAAAGCAAAAGAAAGGTGAAAGATATAAAGCTGGATAATTTAATGCCAGCAAAGCATGGTTTGATAATTTTAGAAAGATATTTGGCTTTTAAAATGTCAAGATAACAAGAGAAGCAGTTTCTGTTGACTGGGGGGCAGAAGAAAATCATGGACGGGAAAGGATAGCTGCCTGAAAAGGTTTTCAACGCAGACAAAAGTGCCCTACTTTGGAAAAAAAAAAGGTCACAAAAGACATTATTAAGGAAGAGAACTGAGTACCAGGATTTAAGGCAAAAAAGGGATAGGTTAACTCTACTGTTTTGTGCAAATGCAGTCAGGTTTATGGTCAGGACTGTTCTTATCTATAAAACTGCTAACCCCAATCCCCGAAGAAAAAAGATAACACCAGCTGCCAGTCTTTTGGTTGTGCAAAAAGAAAGCCTGGTCAGTGAAAATCCTTTTTCTGGATGGGTTCCACTGATGCTTTGTCCTGAAGTCAGAAGTACTGTGCCAGTCAGTCTTTTGATATCGGCCAATGTCCCTGGCCATGCAGAACCCCATGAGTTTAACACCAACGCATCAAAGTGGTCTACTTGTCCCAAACACAACATCTCTAATTCAACCTCTAGAGTGGGGGGGGGGGTCATAAAGATATTTAAGGCTTATTATACACATCATGTTGTGGAAAGAATTGTCAATGCTGTGGCGGAAAACCCCAACAAAGAGAACATCATGAAAGTCTGGAAGGATTACACCATTAAAGATGCCATCATTGCTATGATCCACTTCCACTTATGATTTTCTTGTTTCTTTTTTTTGAGCTGGAGTCTCACCCCGTTGCCCAGACTGGAGTGCAGTAGCACACTCACAGCCACCCCAGCATTGACCTGTTGGGCTCTGGAAATCCTTCTGCCTCAGCCTTCCAAGTAGCTGAAATTACAGGCATGCGCTACCATCCCCAGCTCATTTTTTTTTATATTGTAGAGATGAGGTTTCACAAAGTTGCATGGGCTGGTCTCAAACCTGCGAGCTCAGGCAGTCCACTCTCCTCGGCCTCCCATAGTGCCTGGCCTCTCATGATTTTCTTAATAACATCTTCTTTTCTCTAGTTTACCTTATTGTAAGAATACAATATATAATATATGAAACATAAAATACGTGTTAATTGACCTTATGTTATTGGTAAGGCTTCTGGTCAACAGTAAGTTATCAGTAGTTAAGTTTTTGGGGAATAAAAAGTTAAATGTGAATTTTCAACTGCATAGGGGTTCAGCGCCCCAATCCCCATGCTGTTCAATGGTCAACTATATATATATATATATGTATATATATATATACACACAGTATTATATATATATATATACAGTATAATATATATATATATCAGTATAAGGCAAAATATATACACAGGGAATATGATATATGATTTCACATCTCTTTATTACCATGATAATACTCACTCAGCTTTTGGCATTTCATCCAGAATTAACAGGGATATTTTCTCTAAAAGTGTCATTGTATGTTCTTCTAAATGGAAAAAAAAGAGAAAGAATGGATTATTTTTCTTTTTTTTTACATTCAATATTTTTTATTATGATATTGTGGGGTACAGTTAAGGGTTAGGTATATAAATATGCTTCGTTCAGGCACCCTTGTTGATAAGAGGTGTCTCCCCAACCCCAGACAGATATTTACTACCATTAATCCCATCACCCTATCTGCACCCCCGTATTATTTTTCAATCAGTCATTGTTAAAGGAACTAAAGGAGCTATCATTTAGTTATTACTTGAGAAAGAAAAAACAATATTGCAGTTATTTTAATTCCATTAAATCTGTGTAGATTACAAAATTGTTTTATAATCTATAAATATTTTAAACTGAGAATTACCCATATTTGCCAGTGCCTCCAACCTGAACGGCCAGTATTAAAGATAGCAAATATCCTTTACTTTGGTACCTCTAAATGGTAGTTATTAAGGAAAATGGCAGATCTGCAAAAAAAAAAGCAGAAAAATAAGAGTCTTCATGCAACAAATATGTTTTAAATGACTATTGTGTGAAAAGCAAAATATTGCGCATCAGAGATACAAGAATGAAAAAGTCAACATACTGTCAGCTCTTGTAGACGTTCAAATCTATCAAGACAGTTATTAATCAGATAATCATATAAACAATAGAAAATTACAAATATTACAAAGTCCAGAGGTCCGAGGAAGTTTCCCTAAAGAAATAATGCTTGAGTTGAATTCTAAGAATCAAACAAGAACTAATTAAGCAAAAAGGGAAAAAGTAGCATTTCTGGCAAAAGGAATACCAGAATGTAAAAGTTCTGGGGCACGAAAGATTGTGCGTGGAACTAGGTTCCAGAAAGAAGCCAATAGGACTGAAGTGGACAGAGCAAGGGGAAGGCCTAGCCATGCAAGAGGGCATGTAGAGGCTTTGAGGGCGTGTTATAGAATGTTGTCTTCATCCTAGGATCAAAGACTAGCCACTGATGGGTTTTAAGTAGATGGCATTATGATTGGCCTTTCATTTTGAAAAGATTAATACACCCACAATACCGATTAGATAGAATGAGAGCAAACTTCTCGCCAGTAGACCAGAGAGAAAACTGCTACGCAGGAAAGTAATGACGACACTTAGAAAAAATGTAGTTTGATGATAGTTTGATGATAGTTGGAGATAATAAAGCCGGAGAGATGTGGATCTATTTGAAGGATACAATCTGGTGATGGGTTAGATGTGATGGAGAGGAGAGGGCACTCGAGATTCCAGCTCGTGGAACAGGATGGATGACTAGGCCATGGGAACCTTGGAACAAGGCCACATGTCAGGAAAAGATCGTAAATGCCGTGGCAGACAACCTGAGTTCGATGTGCTTTAAGATTTACCACAGTTCAATATGCCATCACAAATACAAGGTCTGGGCTAGATTTGAGTATGTGAGTCATTTGAGTATTAATGGTGAGGGCCACTGGTGTAGATGAGCATGCTTGGGACAGGGAGAGGTAGCATCATGGGGGGAGAGAAAAGTACTAAAAATCCATGTTTGAGGATTACTCTTATTTGACATATGGCAGCAGAGAGGAGAACTAGTCTACAAAGGGAACTGAGAAGGAACTACTAAGGAGACAGAAGAAAACCAAACATTGAGACATTTGCCTTTCAGTGTGCTACAGTGGTGAAACAGAAACACAAGGTAGATAGATTCCTATTCCATGACATTGAGGAATCTTAACACTTCAACATATGAACAATTATTATCCCCATTTTTCTCTCATTTAAGAGAGTTGGCCGGGCTCGGTGGCTCAGCCTGTAATCCCAGCACTTTGGGAGGCCGAGGCGAGTGGATTGCCTGAGGCTGTGGGTTCCAGACCAGCCCAGGTAACT
>CAUYQG010248343.1:0-27801 GCA_963574415.1 Tarsius wallacei
AGCCCGGCATGAATGGATTTTAAAATATAGTATGTAAGCCGGGCTCAGTGGTTCAGCCTGTAATCCCATACCTTGGGAAGCTGAGGTGAGTGGATTGCCTGAGTCCGCGGGTTCGAGACCCGCCTGGGCAACTTGACGAGACCTCATCTCTACAATAAATCAAAAAAAATTAGCTGGGTGTGGTAGCGCACGCCTGTAGTTCCGGCTACTTGGAAGGCTGAGGTGGAAGGATCACCGGAGCCCAACAGGTCGAGGCTGCGGTGGCCGGGAGCGGCCACTGCACTCCAGTCTGGGCGACAGAGTGAGACTCCAACTCAAAAAAAAATAAAAATAAAAATAAATAAAAATAAAATAAAATAAAATATAGTATGTATACACAATGACTACTATATAACCTTAAAAAGCAGGAAATTCTCTCATTTGAAACAAGATGACTGAACCTAGAAGAATTATACTAAGTGAAATAAGCCAGGCACAGAACAATAAATACCTCATTATCTTACTTATATGTGGAATCTAAAAAATTTGAACTCCTAGATGCAGAGAGATTTGTGTGTCTGTGTGTGGGGAAGTCGGAGATATTGGTCACAAGGGTACAAAGTTTCATTAGACAGGAAGAATAGGTTCTGGTGATCTACTGCACAGCATGGTGATGATAGTTAATAATAATGTATATTTCAAAATAGTTAAAAGAATGGATTTTAAGAGTTTTCACTACAAGAAAATGATAAGTTTCTTCAAAGAAATGATAAGTCTGTTCTACAAAGAAATGATAAGCATTTGAGGCGATGAATATGTTAATTAGCCTAATTTGGCATTCCACAGCGCCTACGTGTATCAAAATATCACATTATGTACTATAAACATATACTTATTATTTGTTCATTTAAAAAAATTTTTAAATTCTTCAAGTAGGAAGATCTTTCTAAGCCTGACATGAAACTTACAAACCAACTGAAAAATTTACAAATAAAAAACAAAATTTAAATAAAATATCTTTTCAGAAAAGAATACCATAAAAAACAAAAAGACAAGGTGAAAAAATATTTGCAACAAACACAATGGATAAAAGTCTGACTTTTTCATAAAAATAATTCTTACAAACCAAAAATAAAAAAGAGGAATGAGGCCGGGCTTGGTGGCTCAACCTGTAATCCCAGCACTTCGGGAGGCTGAGGCGCATGGATTGCCTGAGCTCACAGGTTCAAGACCAGTATGGGCAACTTGGCAAGACCTCACCTCTACTATAAATCAGTAGCACATGCCTGTAGTTCCAGCTACTTGGAAGGCTGAGGTGCAAGGATCGCCGGAGCTGGGGTTGCCGTGAGTGTGCCACTGCACTCCAGCTAGGGAGACAGAGATTCCAACTCAAAAAAAGAGAGAGAGAGAGAGAAATGAGCCAAAAATAGATGGACAAAAGACATTAGGAGAAAATTCACAGAAAAAAATACAAATAAACTAAATAAAGAGTTGTTTAATCTTTCTCATAAAACAAAGTAAAATTGCATTGATATACCATTTCTTATTTTTAATTCTAAAATCAGCAAGAATTAAGAAGGTTGGTAATACTGTGGGAAAGGAAGTGAGGAAAACAGACTCTCATACTCTGGGCCAGTGAAATTTATAATTTGGGGCTGTCCTTTGGGATGACAACTGTCAATCTCTTTGTCAATCTCTTATACAGTTTTAAGTGCCCGTGCCCTTTGAACCATCAATTCCATTTTGTGGAGTCTAGCCTCACAAAATGATATGCTCACAAAAATGCACAAAGTTGTATGCACAAGGATGTTCAATGCAGAACTGTTTATTAAAACAAACCCCTCAAAACTGGAACAAACCTGAAGGTCATCAATTAGGAAATGATACATAAGTTACAGTGCATCTGTGCTTTGGAACTTTCCACAGCGCTGGGAAGAAAGAGGTAAACTTGGAGATGCTGATAAGGAAAGATGTTTCTCTCAGATTTTTTAATTAAGTGAGTCAGGGCGCAGTGTCTCACACCTGTAATCTCAGCACGTTGTGAGGCTGAAATGGTTGGATTGCTTGAGCCCAGGAGTTTGAGACCAGTCTGAGTAACATAGCAAGGCCTTGTCTCTACACAAAAGAAAAAAAAATTAGCTGGGCATGGTGGTGCACACCTGTAGTTCCAGTTACTAGGTATGCTGAGGGGAAGGATCATCTGAACCTAGGAGGTTGAAGCTGAAATGAGATATGATTGTCATGCTCATGCTATTGCACTCCCTGGGAATGGAGTGAGACTCTGACTCAAAAAAAAAAAGAAGTTTATTATTAAGTGAAAAAAATCTGGTTGGAATCTGCATGTGGGGTATATTTTAATAAATTTGAGACAAAAAGTAAATAAATAAGTATATACGTACAAATATTAACATACATATGTACATACACTTTGTATAAATAAAAGATTTATGCCAAGATATAAAATAAATTATGAATAAGATCAAGTCTGGGAACTGAGACTGGAGCAAAGAAGAGGGTTAAGGAAGGGAAACTTACTTTTTGCTATTTTTGTGTCCTGTTTGAATGATTGTTTATATCATATATTCCTTTAACTAAAAATTTGAAAAGAAGATGACTGATTTTTTTCATTTGCGCCTGTTACTGTATACCACTCACTATTTAGATAACCCTCAAGGAGAAACAAAACTCTTGACTATTCCAGGCTCAGCTCCTGCATCTGACAAGGAACTTTTCAACCGCTTACAGATCTTGCAGCAACACAGGACCTCAGATTATTATCATGGTTTAGTTCTTGTCCACATTGTGGCTTAATTCACCTGAAGTAGATTAGGCATGTCTGGGTCATACTGATAAAGTCATTTTAAGAACAAATCTCTGATCTTAACTCTCTTATCACTGACTTTTAATTCAGCTCCCACTTGTTGAACCTCAGGAAATACAGAAAAAAGCACTCACCATTTTTTTTTCCCTAACAGCCCTTCAGGTAATTTATTCATATTTTCTTTGCTCCCCCACCCCACCCCACCACTTCCTCTTTTACCCCTAATGTGTAATTTCTGCCGTCCTCCTAAGTGTCTTTGAAATATAACTTCAACAAAGAATGGTAAAAGTTCCATCAGGGGAACTGGCCATGAAGCTGCCTCAGTCTTGAGCAGTCTACCCATGGGCTGGGCTGGGCTGGGCTGGGCTAGTGAGTAGAAGTGAGCTCACTTGCCTTCCTCTGTTCACCAAGTCCAGCTACAGGGCTATCCAAGAATATCAAGGATCCCAGGGGTCTGTCTTCTAATTTTGCTCAGGGCTGCCAACTGTTGACCAAGTACCAGCTGGGTGTGTAAATGAAGGAGCCTCTGGAAAAATGAGAACATCCTTTTTCCTTCTAAATGGGTTGTCACTGGCCCCTGGGAGCAGTGGGTTCTTTTTTGGAGAGAACCGAAGGTGACCTGTTGAAACCAAGATTGGGTCTAGACATTGTCTGTCTCTCCCTGGGCAGGATGCAGAAAAAGCTTCTCTAACTCCCATGGACTTGATTCTGCCTCAGTGTCTGGGGCCCACCCTTAGCCTGTCTTAGGCCACAGAACTTCTCTATGGTGGGCACTCACTGGATTATCAGAGATTTAGTTTTACTGATGGCAATGCTAAATTTTCCAGGAACTGATGTATATAAAGTATTGACATAACCTGGGGGAAATGTCAAATTACAATATTCAGTAAGAAAAGCAGGATTCCAGGTTGCTTATAAAGTCTTGTAATACTTGTACAAGGAAAATCTATGCACAGAAAAAAAATACTGAAGTTTTTTACTTGACAATAGGTACTAAAACAAAGTACTAAAACAAAGTCCTAGGAATGAAACTGTGGAAAATGAGTTGCAAAATAGTCAGAGTGCTGGAATGGAATAGAAAGCCTAGAAACAGAAACGTGTATTTGGGTATTGGTATTTGATAGAGGTAGCATCAAAGATTAGTGGGGAAAAGTTAAGATTTTTTAATAGACGATGCTGGGACATTAATTTGCCATATGGAGGAAAGCAAAATCTGAAAAAAACTCACTCAATATACAAAAGTAAACTTCAACTGTACCAAAGGTTTAAAAGTGGTCATTGACTTCATTGATATGTCAACGAAGGTAATAGAAGAAAAAAAAAATAGATGTAATATAAAAGAATATCTTAATGACGTTGAGGAGGAAAGAACTTCTTACAAGACTAAGTGTACAAACCATTTAAAAACTAAGGGTTTATGCTCAATAAAGGGTGATAGACAATTTTTAAATTAAAGAACAAAGCATGACATTTTTATTTAGAATCTTGCTTTTGTTTGTAATTATTTAGTATGAAATAAGATAAACAAATTTAACAGATGGTGGCGTTCAGAAAATGCAACCTCAAAGTACTTTGAACTGAAGGAGATTGGGAGGGCCTCAGAAATAAGATCACTCTAACCCTTTCCCGCCTTTCTGCATGAGATCTGGCCATTAAGAAATTTCTCAGATTTACCTTGCCTAAAAGTAGCCCATAACACCCTCATTCCAAAGGGGTCTTGCCCTATACCCAGAAGCTGGTAGGGAGGAGGGGGATGATCCAGAGATGCCAGTAAGAATCTGAACAGACAGGCCTTACTGTGTTTCCCCACTCAGTTTATTACCATTAGATCATACATATGCCTTTGTCCAATCACATTTCTACACTGCTGTCCATTCTTCATCAAAACTAAGCACCAAAACAGGCAACTTTCCCTGGGTCTTCGGGTCTTAATTTCTAAATGCTCCCATGTCACATGAAGCTTTGTTAAACAAATTCATGTTTTTCGCTTGCTAACCTGTCTCTGTTATAGGCGTATTGTCTGTGAAACTTGTGATGGTGGTGGACAAGCCATTACTCCCTTTTTGTCCCTGTGCAACACACTGGGAGAGGATATTTGCAATGTCTGAAATAGACAAGGAACTAGTATTTAAAATATATAAGGAACTCTTGCAAGAAAATTTAAAAAGACAGAAATCTGCTAAAAAGTGGGTAAAGGAAGGATCAGAAAACAGAATTCACAGAAAGAAGAAACTCAGATGACTAAACAGTACTTGAAGTGCTCAGCCTCATGAGCAATTAGAGAAATGTAAATTAAAGTGGCTTTATATCTCTCATTCTAGCAGACATTAGGAAGCAGGATAATACCTAGAGCTGGCAGCATGTGGCAAACCCAATTTCTTGAGGGAGAGTAGATGAGGGCTGGCCTTCTGGGTTGCAGTCTGCCGTGTTAGTGAACCTAGCCATGGACGTTTCTTCCTGAGTCAGGAACACAAGAATCCTTAAATAGGATGATAAGGAGTTCAAGCATGATCTATGCAGCCTCCTTTGTGGTAACATGAAGTGAGAGGCAGTTGAAGTGCCCATCACTATGGGAATGAATAAATGAAAGACCATCGTCACAGGGAATGGAATGCTAGCAGCAGACAGAAGCAATGAATTAAACACACACACAGCAACCACCACATATTTTTCCATGGTTCCCATTAGAATCTAAGCTTCACAAGGGCAGAGATTACAGGGCTTTGACTATCTTTAAGTATTCCCAGACTCTAAAACTTTGAAAACATAGTAGATACAAAAGATTTATTTCTTAAATGAACAATACATACATACCTATATATCTAAATACATTGAAGTGAGTACTTTTCGGGAGGAGAGGAGGAGTATGGAAATCGTGATAAACTACGAAGGGAAACACATACGTTGATAATGTTCCATCAGCTGAGTAATAGCATTAATTCAAATATTTGCACCTGTGGAAAGGGGAGCACTGGGAGTAAACACACCAGTAAATATGAATTATTCTTAGATGGTGGGATTAATGGTGACATTTCTGTTCTCTCTGTTTTTATATCTTTTTTGAAAATTCAATAACAAGGAGTATTTTATTTTTGCTATCCTAAAACCCAGCACTTGAAAATGATTTTCTCATACTCGAAAGAGGCAGTTTCCTATCTTGGCTCTCTCGGTTGCCCTGCCACCTCTTATCTGCCCTGCCTCCCCCAAGCACTTCTCTCTTGCCTCCCCCAAACACTTCTCTCTCTCCCCCTCCACCGCCCCCCCCCCCCGCCCTCTTCCATGGAATTCCTATATCTCTGGCTCAGCTTGTGTCTTGGTTAATAGAGAACATCAACAAACTATCCCATTTCCTCCAGACTGACCCCTTAGTTAAGTTGTCTTTGGCTTCCCAGAATAAGTGACCTCAGTCCTGCTATCCTGCCCTACTGAGTATCTGCCTGGCTTCCTTGTGTCAGCCTTCCCAGTTCATCTGAGCTCAGTACTTCCCCCAGTGTACTGAGTTGAATAGTGTCTCCTTCCCCAATGCATGTCCTTCCTGGAACCTCAGAATGTGGCCTTATTTGTAAATAGGATAGTTGCAAGTATAATTAGTTAATATGAAGTCCTACTGAAGCAGGGTGGGCCCTTAACCCCAAATGACTAGTGTCCTTTTAAGAAGAGAATTAACAAAGAAACACATAGGAAGATTACCACATGATAACAGAGGCAGAAACTGGAGTGATGTGTCAACAAGCCAGGGATTGGTGGAAACCACCAGAAACTAGGAAAAGGCAGGAAAGATCCTCCTCTAGAGCCTTCAAAGAGAGCATGACCCTGCTAACACCTTGATTTTGGACCTTTAGCCCTCAGCATTGTGAGACTAAATTTCTGTGGTTTTAAGACACCAGGTTTGTGGTACTTTGTTAGGGCAACACTCAGAAACTAAAACACCCACCTAGACTCAACTGGGTGTCCACCAAAGGGGATTTGGGATGTCCGGAAAAGCCTTGTGCTGCACTGGATGTCTTCCTGTTCTGGCATTATCAACATCCAAAGCCCCCAAGGAAGGAAGAAGGAGGAAGGAGAAGAGGTCTGTTCCATGCCTTTGTTTGTACTAAAACAAACTTCAGTTTAACACAAGTCAGAGATAAGATTCAGCCATTTTCCTCTATTGTAATGAAAATCACACTAGGTCCATGCAGCCAACAGAGGAGAAAGATGTCTCCAGAATTTGGAAAGTGTAGTGAAAAGATTACAATCCAGTGAAATTCTTTTCATTCTGGGGTTATCACATCTGAACCCACTTTCCAACACCTCTGCTTTGCAACAAACAGTTTAGCTAAGTCTGAGACGCACCCTCTTCCAAAGGTCATGGTAGAAAATTGATAATTGACATCTTTCTCCTGCCCTTCTCTTCTTCCACTGCGCTCCAGCCTGGGAGGAGAAGTTAAAAGTCTGGCTCTATTCTGCTTCTTTTCCCACTGCCTCTTTGCTGCCTGGGGCACCTCTGTGAATTTCTGAGAGATCACAGATAGGAGGAGCAGGGGCCTGGGAAGCTTAAAGACAAGAAAGCTGTCCTGGAAGCATCCAGGAGGCAGTAACCTTCTCTGACTGTGCTGTGACTCTCTCTGTGATAATAATCTGCCAAATGAGATGCGTTGGTCCTTCTGCACACCTATACCCCTTCCTGAGAGGGTCTCATCTTCCTACGTAGGTCTTCCAGCTCATCCATTCTTGTGCTCTCCAATTCGTTTTCTACAGCAGGTAGAGTGGATCTTTTCAAAGTGCAGACATGATTCATTCGTGCCCCCGTGAAAGCCTCCAATGGCTCTCAATTCACCTCACAATGAAGTCTATTTTCTCACAAGGCTCTCTTCTTCAACATCCTTATCACCTGCCACTTCTCCTGTTTATTCCCTACAGTAGACCCATATCATGCTGTTCGCAGTTCTCTGAATGGGTCTCTCTTTCTTTCCTCTGCACTGGGTTACTTCACGTGCCATTTCTATACCTGGAACCTTCTCTCCTATTCACTGTTGCCCATTTATCTCTTTTATGCTGCTGGATTTCAGTTTAAACATGGCCTCTTCTGAGAAATCTTTAAACATATACACACAGTCAACTGTTCCACTAAGTCAACTCTTTTAAAACTGTACTTTAACTTCCTAGCATGATTTATAATGCTGGATTTATTGGTATGATTATATGAAAAATGCCAGTCCTTTCCACTAGTCAATAAGCCCCTTGAAGACAGGAACTTTATCTTGTTCATTTTGTCTCAGCACCTAACCCAGAGCCTTGCTCAGACTAGAGGCTTAATATGTATTTGCTGCATAAATGCTGAATTTCCAGATGGCTCTGTACCCAGGGTCCACCCAGTTCTGATACTCTGTGAATCTACAGACCCTGCCCTCATCCTACCATCCTGATAAACATTTTTGATACTCAATCTGAATGTGAATTTACTGCTAATAATACATGTGCCTCCATGCGGATAGTGTATATAGCATATGTGATCAATGCTACCCTACTATGATTAATCTATATAGCATTGTATTTTTTTCAGAGAGAAAAATCTGTGTTTCCATTTGATTTAATTTGTGCCACTACTCATTGGCTAATATTCTCAAAGAACTGTCTCTGTTTTCTCCATATCTCTGATATTTCAGACTGATAGTTGCACTTATGTAGGAAATGATTTTTCCCAATTTTTTTGTATGTAGTGATGAATCTTTTCCACGGAGATATTTTTCAAAAAATAATATCTGTCTGTATTTGGCAGCAGCTCTGCCTGCCCATTTCCTCCCTCCTCCTCTTTTGCTTCTCTATCTTCCCAGCCCACGTCGCTTCTTTTCACAGTAATATGTTAGCAGCTCTCTAAGCTTATTCAGTTTTAGCGGTCTGCGTTTTTCCAATTGGAAAATATTCCCTTGGCCTATTTTTAACCATGGCACTCACACGTACAGCCTTAGATACTTTTTCTTGTTCTGGAAAGATCTTCTGAGGGGAGTGGGAGCTTGTCAGAAATTAGAAAGACCCTCTGAATAGAGAAACTGCTGAAATTTAAGCTGTATTTACTGGGAGGAAAAAGTGGTGGTGCTAAAAATCCAGTGGGCTTTGGGAGACCAACAGGGGTCTTCACTGAGCTCTCTGGTGAGAATTTAATAGTACTTGTTATGTGTCAGATCCTCTGCAAAGACTTATATAATTCTTGACTACATTTAATCTTCACCAACACCCTGGGAGGTTATCTACTGAGCTAATATTTACTGAGTATCTGATACTAATGTGCCAGGACTTTCTGGAAGTTAAATGGGATGAGGCACAGAAAGTTCTAGCAACTTGGTGCACAGTGATGTCACTTAGAGAAGGGGACAGATTAGGGTAAGAGCAAATGTTTGAGTGGAAAAAACAAGCATTCTATTTTGGAAGAGTTACAACTGAAGTACAGTCATGTGCTGCATAGTGACATTTATGTCCATGATGGACTGTATTTCTGATGGTGGGCCTGTAATTTTATAACGAAGTTGTCCTATTCAGTTGTACCATTTTAAAATCTTTTGTTTATACAGTATATGCCAGCAGGTACCTTTTCTATATTTAGATATGCTTAGATACACAAAAACTTAACCACTGTGTTACAGTTGCCTGCAGTGTTCAGTACAGTAACATGCTGCACCACCAGGCAGCAAAAGGCTACACCATGTAGCTCAAGTGTGTAAGCATACTCTATGATGTCTGTACAACAGAGAAATCACCTAATGACGCACTTCTCAGAATGTATCTTCCTTAAGTCACATATAACTCTGTCCCTTCTCTCTTTTTTCAAGCAAGAAAACTAAATTCTAACAGGTGCCCCAGATTACATGATTGATAGGAGAGAACCAGGCCAGTTTGATTCCAGTACCAAACTCCTTGCTGTCTACTCCTCAGGCATGGTTACATTGAGGATATGAGGCATGGTTACGTGTGCCTCAGGGCCTGGCCCTGGCCCTTGTCCTCTTCCAGTAAAGAGGTCTCTTATTCCACCTGAAAAACCTGTCACCCAATGTATACTGTTTCTCTGTATTTTAGAGGCTGATACTCTTGGCACAGACCTTAGAAGAGAAGCATCATCTAATTTTAGACATTATTTGTGACCCAATGAAAAACTGTCATTAAAAGACATTAATTAGCTAATTTTCCTGTGATGACTCATTAATGAATGCTCTGGCAAAAGTGCTCCCCTCGACACTTAGGCAGAAAAATAGAAAAAGACAAAGCTAACATAGGCAGAAGTCACCTTTGTCTCTCTTTTGAAGACAAAACAGTCCCTGGGTCTTGCTCTTGGGTAAGAGGTCCTGTGACCAGGCCCCAGATGGACCTGCAGAAAGGCACGCATGCTCTGACCACACCTCACCCGTGCTTGCTCAGTGAGTGGCAGTTCCATCAGTTCATCACCTGACATTTGTTATCTTTCTCTCCAGCTCATCACCTGACATTTGTCATCTTTCCTCTGCTCACATTTTACATCATCAGATGTTCAGACATAGGGCAAGAGTGACACAGTCAGAGCCCTGAGGGTTTTGGGGATGATATACAGTTGCTCCTCATTATCTGCGGAGGATTGATTCCAGGACCTCTCCCCCTATATAAAAATCTACAGAGGTTCAAGTCCTCATAAAAAATGGCATAATATTTGCATATAACCTACACACTTCCTCCCATATACTTTAAATCATCTCTAGATTGCTTACACTATTTAACATGATATAAATGCTAGGTGAATAGTTGCTATATGTGTTGTTTTTAATTTGTATTATTTTTTTTGTTGTATTGTATTTATTTATTTTGAGGGGAATATTCACCATTCACGATTGACTGAATCTGTAGATGGAGAACTCATGGACACTAGGGCCGACTGTATAAGTGATTGCTTTAAGGACTTCTGCCAGATTCTCTCTTAAACACACACACACACATATGCACACACACACACACACACTCACACACACACACAAACTTCCTTTTAAGACCTGCAGTCTTCACAGTCATTCCCTGCATGTTAAGCAGGCATTTGTTTATACTGCCAACCAAGCTTTCAAACTTCAAGGAAATGTATTTTCCAAGGGTGTTGGTTTATAGAATTTAAAATCCTAGAAATATTGAAAGCATGTGAGAAACTGGTGAGAACACTGGAGGCCAGGGTGATGGGCTTATTCAGCCTTCAGTACTGCTTCTGGCCTAGACTGGCCCTTTCCTCAAGCTTCCTGTCTCCTTGGCTGCGAACGGCCAGAATTCAGCTGTACTCTAAGCTCTGGCACCACAAGACAAAGTCAATCCTTCTCCTCTACCTCTCCCCTTTTCCATTTTGCTAAGTTTGCAAGCAGATTACAAACTGTCATCTCAACATCTTTACCTTCCACAATAGGATCTCTCTAGAGATCATAGCAGGTGGCAAATTGGTCTGATTTATCACTATTTGCATTTTTAATTTGTGGTATTTTAGGCCTAGAGAGTTTTTTATGTCTTAAAATGACAGTACAAATGTTGATACATAATTCATCATCTACTTTTCATAATACATGTGGCTAACAACCCATCGGTAAACAGAAAAATCATTAACACTTTAAGCAGGAAGAAGTTACAGCTTTAGCATTCTTACCCCTTACTCTAACCCTCTGAGGTCTCTGAGGAAAAATTGCTTGTGACTCAAACACACTCCACAGCCTCCATGCTGACATTTTGCCAACAGGATGGGTCTTCTCACTTGTAGCTTTGCCAATCCTCAGAACAACTAAATGTTAAATAACTGAGATACAATGTTTGTTGAGCTTCCACTTAGACACATTGGATGCTTTTTAAAAAACTTTATTATTAGGCTGTGCACGGTGGCTCAAGCCTGTAATCCCAGCATTTGGGGAGGCCAAGGCAAGAGGATTGCCTGAGCCCAGGAGTTCGAGACCAGCTTGGGCAACATGGCAAGACCTCGTCTCTACAATAAACAAAAAAATTAGCTGGGTGTTGTGGCATGCACCTGTAGTCCCAGCTACTTGGAAGGCTAAGGTGGAAGGATCGCCTGAGCCCTGCAGGTCGAGGCTACAGTGACTGTGAGCGTGCCACTGCACTCCAGCCTGGGCAACAGAGTGAGACTCCAACTCAAGAAAAAAAAACCCAAAACAAAAACTTTATTATTATTACTATTTTGAGTCGAGGTCTCACTCTGTCGCCCAGGCAGGACCTCCTGGACTCAGGCAATCCTTTCTCCTCAGCATCTGGAGTAACTGGGTCTACAGGCACGTATCACCACACCTGGCTAGTGGTTTTTTATTTTTTAAAAAAATCTTTTGTAGAGACAAGGTTTAGCTATGTTGCTCAGGCTGGTCTTTAACTCGAGCTCAAGCAATTCGCCTGCCTCAGTCTCCCAAACTGCTGGGATTACAGGTGTGAGCCACCACGCCTGACCAGATGCTTTTAAATCTAAGCACAAGGTGAGAGAGGAAGAGGCATACCTCCATCTCATCCTGCTTTCTTTTTCCTTCCAAACTTCTAGACCCTACTCTACAATATTTCACTGTCATTCTTTCCTTGCCATCTCAGCCCTGTCCCACCAGGCATTGCTGCTTCCACAACTCTGAGTGGAAGAAGGGTCAACACCTCTAATTGTTTTTAAATAACAGCACCACAGAGACCAAATGCACAGGAATTTGGGAAGTAAATGAAGGGGACCAGCAAAATAAAGGAGACCCTATATAATTTGTCTGATATGTGGTCAGTGAAGACAACCAAGCAGACTAATTCAGGAAAGCTGTGGATACCTCATTGTGTTCTTGGAGGCAGGAGCAGTTACCCAACAGAGATAGACAGTTTTTTTCTTGCTACTTCAGGTGCCTCTACACAGGGAGAGCCATTCCTCCAGAATGAGGTATCTCTGAATAGTCCGGTTCACACTAATCTTCCCTTTCCTGGCTCTTACTGTATAGATAAACCAATTAAGCAAATGTCACATGTTGGCAGTGTTTCCAGACCCCATTTAAAGTACTATGAGGAAGACCAAGAAGACACGCTTTTCCCTCCATACACCATACAGTGCAGCACATACTGGTCTACGGTTATTTAATGTGTGTGAGTTTTGTCCCTGCGATCAACTTATAGCCTTCTTTACAGCTTTTCCATTTCACCATGTCTATCAAATGCCTTGATGAAGTCCATACATGGTAGGAAGAGTTTAAACCAGCAGTCCCCAACACTTTGTGGCATCAGGGACCAATTTCATGGAAGAGCATTTTTCCAGGGATGAGGGTGGGGGGAGGGATCATCAGGCATTAGATTCTCATAGGTAGTCCGCTACCTAGATCCCTCATATGTGCAGTTCACAATAAGGTTCTTGCTCTTATAAGAATCTAATGCCCTGCTGATCTGACAGGCAGAGTTCTTCAGGCAGAACTCTTTATGCCTGAAGCTCACCATCTGCTGTGCAGCCCAGTTCCTAACAGGCACCATTCTGCAGACCAGGGGTTGGGCACCCCTGGTTTAAACCATAAATAAAAGAAATCATTTGCTTCATTAATTGGAATGATTATCGCTTTAGAATTTCCTTCTTTCCCTTCATCAAGTATTTCTGGAATGCTTACTAGTTTATTGGGCACTAGTCAAGGCACTGGGAAGGCTCCAGTGGCCTCATTGAATTTTAATATTGTTCTAGACCTAAGAAGAGCTGAGAAACAGAAGAAAATCCTTGAACAGCTAAATAATTTTCACACCAAAAGTAACGACTTGTTAGCAGGCATCTAATTCTGGAGACCTTTAACACTGTACTTCTTATCAATGATTGATCTCTATCCTGGTAATAAGATAAAATGACTCCAGGAACAATAACCTGGGCAACTAAAATCCAGATTTTTCATGGATGATGTTTTCTAATCAGGAAGAGTCAATCCCAGAATGAGTGCTTTGGAGGATGTGGAGACTGATGTATGACATTTCCAATGAGACTTGGTAGCTTTTTACACATTTGATGGCATTGTGTCACCTCCACAACATGTGGCTATAAGCAGCAACATGTAGTCTCTTGAAAGCAGAACCAGGCTCATAAAATGCGTGCATTTTGGAACACACACTCTTGCTCTTTATTTTTTATTGCAATTTGACTTCACTCCTGCTAAGCTGCTCTCCTTTGAGAAGATTTATAATGTTGGAAATGCACATACAAGGATAGTTGAATAAGTAATAAAGTTCTAAAGGAACAGTTATGATAATTTATAATGTGTCATTTGTCGACAATCTGAAAGACATTACTTCAAACAAAGGTAACTAGGGGAATGCTAACAGCCAGCAAATGTACTGATGCTAAATCTTATTCTGAGTAAGTCACTGCATTATCAGAAGAATTTGTCATCATGTTAGTATTCTTAATTGTCCACAATTTTCATAATTTACTTTTTAAATGAAAATATCATAGTAGATGCTTTCAACAAACTTCTACTTTTAGATATTGCATATACTGAAATATGCCAGACTTTGGGTTTTAGTAAAGGAAACAAATGGCTCAGATGAATTTCCAAATGTTAGTCTAGCATCGTTTTATTTAGTAAGGCTGGCATGCTACCAGATGTGAGATGAGTAGAGAATTGTGCAATTATTCAAATAATCTGATCCAGAAACATTTTTTGCTTGAATTTTTTTGGGGGTAGAAATATCTGAATTAATTGGCTTAGCCATTCCTTTCACATGACCTGTGCAGAATTGATCTGAGGACTGGGGAACAAGCAAAGTTCAATCAACCTTTCCTGAGACATCTTTGGCCTTAATGTTGGTAGGTGGAGTTTACTGTACCGAACAAAAGGAAGAAGAGGCATTAGTCACATTGCTTGAGAGCTTCTTTGGGTCATCTAGATCTAAAGCCACCAACTTTTTTTAGAAGAGGCCAAGAACAGTGCAAGATTTAGGGACATGGCTCCAATTCAGCAGGTAGGTCTGAAATGGGGGAACAGATGGAATAAAACTGACTTAATTAAAGGATTTTTGTCAATTCCCAATTTGTGGTATGCTGCAACCTCCTGTTGGCATGACCTTTCTGTCTCTGGTTTGTGGTAGGAGCCTCTTCCCTACATAGAGGCTTCTGTGGCCTCATGTACACACAATCAAATTGTCCCCCTCTGTAGTTTCAGGGCAAATTCTCCACCTCATCTACCAGTCAACTACATTTCCAAAACTCCAGTTTCCATCACTTTAGTATCCAAATCACAAACTTTCAGTGGCTCTTCATTTCCAACAGGACAGCATTCAAAGTGCTCAGCCTGACCTGCAGGGTCCTGTGAGCTCTGCCCCTGACTCATCTCTTCAGCATTCCTCCTGTGTGCCCTTCAGAAAGTCTGTATTCTAGTCATATGGAGTTTAGTCTAGTCACATCTGTCTTCTCCCTGCTTTAGGCCATCTTTATTTGCCTCTTCCAAATGCCCACTTGCCCGCTCTCTCTTCCTACTGATACAACTCCCCTTGCTCAGTAAGACCTAACCCTATTGCATCTTCTCCTTTGAGACCTCCCACTGGGGGGCCTCCCTTGCTGTGAATTGGTGTCCATCCCTGGTCACCTCACTGTATCCCATACAGGTGCAGCTCTTGTTTGGATAATTAACTTTTCACTTACAGGTGACATCTTTTCTCAGCTCAATTGTCAGCCCTGTGTGTGTACCACTTTGTAGGTTTTATGGCATCTAGCACATAGTAGTCTTTGATTGAATGGTAGGGTGAAAAATAAGGAGCCCAGTTGTGGTTCCTACTCTCCCAGTCACACCTTCTGCAGTGGGTAAACCTTCATCGTTCAGATAAAAAGCAAGTGTAACTTTGAGAAGCTCAGTATATGGTCAAGACCCTGATCTTCAGTTTCCCTTAGTGGCTGAGTTGACTCTCTGACCTGAGTAAATAAATTAGAACAGTGGTTTTGCCGTTTACTAGTTCTGTGATCACTCTCTCTACCCCTGTGCCCTCACAGAAAATGAGGGTAATAATGGCACCCATGGCAAATGGCTGTTCAGGGAATCAGATAAGATCATATAGGTAAGGCAATTAGTGCTAGGCACAAAATCAGCGCCCACTAGATTTTGCTCTGATTATTATTAAACATAATGCCAAAATAATTTTCTACATTAGGTATCAGTCTTCTTTTTTTTAGGGGGAGTGTCAGTTGACAATAAAAACACAGGACCACTATTGAATATGGACTTTGGAGATGGCTTTCCATCCTCTGGGCTGGCCTGATAGGACAAGCTGTTTTCAGGTATCTGAATTACAGGGCTTTGCCCTGGGCTTATCTACTGAGGTGACAAGCTCTACTCTACAGAGACAGTTTTATTGTCGTTTTCATGCACCACCTCCTCAGCCCATTGATAGGATAATAGCAACAGATGCTAAGTTTAAGAAAGGCTGCAGCCGTGTCTATTAGATTGACACTGATCAAGACAGTCGAGGATGAAACAGAGGTGCGAGCAAGACAAATCAAAGTCATGTGGGTGGAACAATCAAGAAGTCTAAGTCCTGAACCAGGAAACAGCCACAGGTCATTAGGTATCCTAGACGCTCCTGAGCTCCCTGACTGGAGCTGAGGCGTTTACAGCAGAGCACCAATATAATCCAGCCCGCATGTTCTTTTACTGTATGGATTTGTGCTCAAGTCACCTCTTACTGCGTTTATGTAGTTTAAAACATTTCACCTAATGGGCTGCTCTTCCCTCATGCCTACATCTGACAGGCGAGATGAGTCCGCATCCTCCCCATAAGCCTGCACAACAAGACCCTGGAGGCTTTGACCCCTTCTCAGGCCGGAAGACATCCCATATTGCCACCGGACGCACAAGGAAGAGCCCACTAGGCAACTGCCGGCGGGGCGGTGGGTGGGAGGATTACCTTGAATTCAGTCTCAATGTTGGCTAGCCTGGCCAACTCGTTGCTTAGCTCCAGGGCGGTGAGGACAGGGTCTTCGCTGGACAGGGACAGGTAGGCGGCGCTCGCCAGCCCTTTGTAGGCGTTCATGCGGGAGCGCGAGTGGCTGAAGGAGTCTTTCCTCTGCTTCTCGGTGCACTCATTGCACTTGCAGAAGTAGTCGTGGGGGCGCTCGATGCGGGCGCCCTTGAGCAGCAGGATGTGCACGATCTCGTACTCCTGGCAGTGTGCCGCCAAGATGATGGGCGTGATGTCGTGGGAGAAGCGCGTGCCGTCCTCGTCGTAGGCGTAGAAGTCGTCGTCACGCAGCTCCTGCTCCAGCGGGCTGAGCGTCAGGCGCTGGCCCTGCGCGAAGGCCGGGTGGCTGAGGATGGCCTCCACGATGCGCACGTAGCCCTTGCTGATGGCCAGCAGCAGCGCGTCGCCCACCCGCGCCAGGTTCTCCTTCTTAAGCAGCAGTTCCGTGACCTCCAGGTGCTCGTTGCCCACGGCCAGCTGCAATGCGTTCTGCCCCATGTAGTCCACGCAGTTGAAGTTGAGGGTCTTGGACTCCTCCAGCATCTTCCTGACCACCGGGATGTTGCCATACTCGGCCGAGTCCAGGAAGCGCTCCTCCTCGGGTGTCAGGCTGGTGCCCTTCTCGTTGAACATGTAGGCGGGACCCCGGATGGCCTGGCGGCGGCCCTTCTCCCTCAGCGTTGTGTGCCGGCGCTGCATGTTTTTGAAGGCGCCACTCCCCAACCTGTCGGGGAACAAGGCAGACAGGAAGCTCGGGTTACCTTCCCAGGGCCTGTGGATTCTCCAGCCATAGGGCAAACAAAAGTGGTTGAGATACAAAAAGAATATCATGCTTGGACTCCTATGAGAAAGCATGACACGTTATTGGAAATCATTTTCCTAATCACTGAGATTCGGGCAATTGGATTGCCCGAACTGTCTTTGTTGTTTTTCTTTAGAATACTGACTCAGTAACCCCGCCTGTATGCTCCTTGAGTGGAGGAGTGGTGGCCTATGTGGAGTGTAAGGAGCCATGGAGGTGGGGAGTTCGGAAGCTGTGTGGCTGACACAAGGCAGAGGGCTGTTGGTTTTGTTTCTGCTTGTGTAAAGTTGAGCGAGTCACTTGACCCCTCTGTGCTTGGGTTTTCTTACCTGCACTACTGGATAGCTTTTTTGTGTGGGGCCCACAGAAGGATGAAATGAGGTAACTTGCATGTAGAAAGTCCTCAGTCAACGTTGGTTTTAGTCTGTTCCCTCTTGTCTTGTTTTATACCCAGCTCTCCAAGGGCTGTGCCACAGTGGCCACCACAGACACTGCTGCCTTTGGTTCAGATGTACTGCTCCCTAACAAGCTCCTGAACTATAACAGCATGCATGTGACCCACCTGTATCTATTTCAACATTCCGTGCTATTCTCTGTGGGGACTTCCTTCCGTTCCCCCTGCAACTTAAACAACTACCAAAGGGCAGGGTGTGGCAGGGAGCAGGACTAGAGTCATTGCCACTTGCTGATGGCCACTGATGCAACCCTCCTAAGGGAATTCAGCCACAGCTTCCTAAGGTTGAGCCTGGATTTTATACAGATGAAAGAAATAGGTCAATTTACATGTTGGTTCACTTTTAACCTGTTGCTCTTTCCCATTGTGGCATAGGATATTGGCTAATACTAATATTACTAATAATAGTTAACATCTACCTATCATATGCCAAACAATACTAAAAGCTTCAAGTATATTAACTTGTATAATTCCTTCATTAAGTCGATGAGAAGATGCTAATATTATCCTCATCTCAGATGAAGATACTGAGAGTAGGGGGGCTGAAAGACAGGAAAGTCAGAAGGTTTGGAGTAGGAATCCTGGCTCCACCATTTGCCAGCCTTGTGATTTTGGAGAGGTTACCTAAACTTGGGTTGCCAAGGATAATAGCAACAATAAAATAAAATAAAATTGAAAATTGTATTTAATGGCAAGATTTTAAAATAACAAACTGGAGAGAACAACAGCAATTGTGTAATTTAAGCTTAAGTCAGGATATGCCATCTCTAGCTAGTCTTGAGACTTTGAGCAAGTGCCAGCTTCTGGGTCTCAGATAACTTAGCTATGAAATAGAGGGTCTATTTGTTTCCTAAGCCTCTACCAACTTGGCTATCTTACATTTTTTTGGTTCTCCAGTTGACACTACCTGCATTTTCTACTCTCTTTTTCTAATCTACCTTCACTCACCTTATTCAAATAATATTAGAATGGCATACATTTTAACGAGAGAGTAAGTACCTGTTCTAAAGTGTAAGTAGGTAGGAATTTATTTTTAATTATTTTTTGTGATAGCTGTTTTTCATCTATTTAGATATTTTTCACTCCAGATAATTGCATTTTTAGTTATTGATTATGTCTCCATACATAAATAATATTCAGTATTTCACTCAAGTCATTTTTTAAAATAACCAGACAAAAGTGATCACTGAGAAGGCCTTTTAAATTAAACCCAGCATTCTGAGATTTTTAAAAAGTCATGTCAATTATTGTGAATTTTGGGCTTCATTTAGTTTTCTGCTCATTTTACCTTTTGACCTGCTCAAACCTTTTTGGTTTAGCTGCTCGGGATCCCTATCTCTGTTATAAAGAAAAGAATGGAAATCGGAGCTGGGTACTCTAATCCTGCCTGGAGCTGAGTCACACTTCCTTTGGGAGAAGCTGCTAAATTATAAAGTGGAGCAGCTTCTTTATCACAAAAAATAAAAAGAATAATTATGAGCAACTCCCTCAAAAGGCAACTGTGGGTGATAAATCCTAATAGAGAGCTCGGCACACCTTTAGGATGAGCATCTGAACTACCATCCACTTTTGAAAAGTGCTCTTTGATAAAAGATTGCTAGGGAAAAGATTGTCAGAATTCAAGTTCACGAGCTCCTTCTGAGCCCATTTCTTTCAACAATGTCATCGTCATTCCAGAGAGAGAGGCTGCTTTGGTGCCAAAGGCTGACCATAGATTAGGAATCTCATAGAAACATTTACAGGAGAGAAGCCTTCACATATAGTAGACAGGCACTTATTGTTAAAGGTTTTTCCTAAGGAGAGAGATGACTGAGTGGAAAGCTAAGCAGTGGCCCCGTTTGTATTCCCAAAAGGCCTTGTTTCAGGAGATGCAATGAACTCAGTGTAAAGGCCTGTCATCTGGGCATGCACACACAGGTGGAAGTTAAGCCCACAGAAGAGTAATAATCATCTTTTTCATGGCATTACTCAGCCTATCCTATGATAGGCTCCTATCTCTCTCAGGAGCACTTTTCTAGACTTAGACATTGCAACTCAACCTGAGAAAAAGCAGTTTCCACTCAAGAGCATATTAACAGTGTGTCAGATATGAAACAGCAGCTGTCCCAGAAGAAGCAGGCACTACAGCTTGATTCCATGTCCCTTTTCCATTAGAGGTCTGCTCAAAAGGAAGAATAGGTCAGACAACAAGGTCAAGGATACCCAACTATTACACGGCAATAAGCCATGAAGAGATTAACGCAAAGGAAATTTAATAACCACTGAACCAAGTCAGGGCAGAGAAACATTTCATAAGGAACACATAAGTACTCGATCTAAATTCAGAATCCCTGTGAATATCATGGATGCCACAGCCTACAAACTCAAAAAAAAAAAAAAATGTTCAAGCAGTGTTTGTTAATTCCATTCGTTAAAACAAAACAAAACATAAAACACAAGGTTTTAGCATTCTCGTGTTTTTGGTGAAGAAACTGAGGTAAGTGAAATGAAAACACTAAACCTTAGGAAAAATAATTTCTGCACTAGAGTAAGGCATCGTGTAAATCTTGGTGTTCATATAGTAATTATTTTTCATCAAAGAAAAGGCATATGTGTATGGCCAGTACTCGTCAGAAGTTAAAATGTCCTCTCCATTTGACATGCATTTTTCTGAATGACCTTGAATGCAGACACCCAGATGTAATAAGAAATAAACAAGCCTCCTTTCACAGCCCTTAAAATCTCAGCTTTGAGATACACTTGGATGCTCACGAAATTGTCAATTCTGCTCGTTTCCTAGTAGAATTTGGCATTACAAATGAAACCTATGGGCCTTCAAGTCATGTATGCATACCAGTAGATGATAGCATGTGCTACTCAGGGAGATTGCTTCCAATGTGAGTGGCCTTGCATAGGCTCTGGAATCACACACATGGATACAAATATTGATGGAAGCCCTTTAACCTCACTGTGGGCTTCTTATTAGCTCTGACTCCCTCTTTCCCTGATATCCTTCTGACGATGCTTTTTAAACATTTATGCAGCTATGAATATATTCAGCACCATATCCTTGCTATTTAATCTTGATATCAAATATTCCTGCTTTAGCTATATGTATCACATGGGTTAGAGAGAATCCGCAAAGATGATGTGCCAGAAAGATAGTCATGTGGCTCATGATAGCCCTTGGTCAAAGTTCACACTCATGAATCATATATGTTGCCCTGCTGGGCTCTAGTGATCTTGCCACAGTTTTAGGGCCAATAACGAGCAAAATGATTCTCCTAAAATTAAATTGGCATTTGATCACATTTATTTTAGTATTTTTCTTAAAAATGAACTTTGAATACGAATGCATTTTTATTTGCATATATTATTCAGATAATGAGTGATCATCAAAAACCTCAATTAAAATACAGTATTTTTCATTTTCCGGAAATGCATACATTGACATTTGATGTCATTGAGAAGAAGGGTTCCAGTGGAAACAAAACCATATATGAGAGGAGCACTGATTATTAAACTCCCTCTTGATCCTTCAGTTGCTATTTTTATCAAGCTGTTCTTACAGATGCATCAGCCTGTCTGAAGGAAGCCAGATGTCAGTGATCCATGAAACGTACGAATCTCGCACCCCAAGTCCAACTGCAGATAAGCATGACCATAAGGTCTTTTGGAGACAGGGATTGTGGTTAATTACTGGTGAAGAAAAGGCCACTTAATCAAAATGTCTCTTAGAGATATTTTTGCTTTTTCTTTTCTAAAATTGCTGCGTGCATCAAAGGTCTCTATGGAAATTATCCAAGCCTGAAATCAGTTCAGCCTGCAACATTCCCCAACTGGAAGTGGAACCAAACGAAATCCAAGAGTCAGATCAAACACTCAGAAAAATCCAGCTCTGGTCTTGTATCCTTTCCCAAGAATATATATTCTGAGCTATAGTCCAGAGCAACAGTGATGAAATAGTCAAGTGATTTGGGGTCTTCTCCTAAACCACAATTTTCTCATCAAAATAAGGGGAGTAATAAAACCCATCCCTTATGTTCCTCAGGACCACAGTGAATATTAAATAATGTCCCACAAATGTTCTGGATTCCATAAAGCCTTATACAAATGTTCATGACGATAATGATTACAATCTTACATATTAATGCACTGCAATCTCACATATTAGTACACAGTTATTAAAACTGGTTCACATTTTACATTGCTATTCTCAGCTTAACTATTTTTCTAAATGACTATATAATGTGATAGTTAATGTATATTACACATTTATCATGTGCCAAACACTATGCTAAGTGCTTTATATAAATTGTTGTTTTATATAAATTATCATATGGTACTCTTAGTTCTTTTTCTAAATAACTGTTTAACATAATGATTAACATTGATTGCACATTAACTACGTGCCAGTCACCATGCCAAGTACTTTATGTACATTATAGTTTTATTCATTTATTTATTCAAATAAAATATGAAGAGGAATTTAATGTTATATGTACTTAACACAATAATGCTGGACATTATAAGGACAAATTGCTTCATAATGATAAATGAATTGTAAATATGAACATATAAAACAACAGAGGAGGTAAGTACATAATAATTAAGCAAAGATAATTGGAAATGTATAGAGAACCTGATAAACTTGAGAGCAAGCATTTATCATTGTAAGTTCTCACAAACTACAACGTGATTTAGAAGCTATTGTCATTCCCATTTAACAAACAATGAAATGACACTAAGATAAATTAACCAGTTATCAGTTATCCTAAACTATACAGCCTGTGAGTGGTGAACCCACCCTAGTCTGTCTGATTTCAAAGTCTATGCTTTTGGTTGGTATGCCACTGTCAGCCATCTTCCTTCTGCATTTTTTCTAAATTTCTTCAGACTATAAGTTTTCTCATTAGAGCACAAGATCCTTGAGGACAGGGGAATTGCTTGGTTGTATGGCATATGCTCCTGGTGTCCAGCACTCCTAATACCTGACATGTGGTGCTTAGTCAAAGAACTTAGTCATTTCTTAAGTACTTGAATCTGGGTTGGTCATTTAAGACTAATAAAATAGAGCTGTTAATTTTTACTAACATCCTGCTTCTTATAAAATACAGAAGCCATACAATCCTATAACAATTATTTCCTATTTTGTTTGACAAATTTTAAAATAAGGTATGAGTTCCTAAATAAAATCAGTTTCCAATTAACTCCACTGTAAATGATAGCCCTTAAGTTGCTAGATGAAACAATCACTATCAGAGGGCATATTAAGTCCTGGATTGACTGGGGCACAAAATTGAGACATTCCCACTTTATAATAATCCTGAAAAGTTTTCACATGTTTCCAAAGGTATCCAACTTATTTTAAAGTATCACCTTCCTTATCTGTTGAAGACGAAGTAAGATAGTGCATATAAATTACTTATAATTGCCTAGCAAGTCTTCTAGTGCTGTTGGATATTATTAACTGTATTTTAATTTATTACAATTATATTAATTGTGGATCTAAGGCATCCAATTATTGTCACTATAATAATTTTCTTGTACAACAGATATACTCTAAATAAAAGAAAAAGGATACCTACCGAGTTACCCCATCTTACCAGTGAAATCCTACAGGAAACAAGCGAAGTATCCCTCTGCAACTTATTAAAATAAATTATATTAAGTTATACTTTCCAAACAATTCTGCTACTGTGAGACAATTTTTCTATTGAATCTTGGATTTAAAAATATTATCTAGTGCTCCCAAATGTTGATAAATGATTCTATTCATAATTTATTTCCTAGCAAATAACATCATTTAGACAAGAGGTTATTCTCAGTATTTTCAAACTGCTTTATGAATTAACTAACCAAATATAATTAGTGCTTTTTATGTGCTTCTTTTTATTCTTCATAGTTTTAAATATTTATTTGCCTATTTGAAAGTGGGAAGTTATGAAATCGGATGTCTATATCCCATTGTGTGAAGCTCCAGGTGGAGTCAAAACAAGTTCTAACAGTTACATTTTTAAAAAAGATTTGTCTTGGAATGAAATGAATATGTGCTTCCTTTTAATGGTTTCATTGACCTCTGTGATAAGAGTCTGAAATGAATATCTATCTACTACCAAAAAAGTAATAGAGGCCCTTAAATTGTGAAATGACAACACTAAAAAAAGTAGTATGCTGAATATTTATCTAAGGGGAAATGTTGATTGCTTTTACTAAGCAAGAGCTCCTGATAGCTCTCATCCAAAAAACCACATGCATTCTGCAATTAGCCTCAATAAAACTCTACATAGTTCTGATTTTTTCTGGGTTAATTACTGCCTAAAGGAGTTATCTAGTCTACATACCCCTAAGCTTAGGAACAAGTGTTTTTAGAAATAAATGTTTATGAAAGTTAGGTTGTGACATAGAACCTTGGTAAGTTGTTAAATAATTGAATCAGTGTCAGTGTTAAAAAGATCTTGGAGATGGTTTTTGCATTATATCCATGATGAATATTCTGGATTTAATGTGAGTTCATTCATAAATCTGATGTGTTCTCAGTGCTTCAGAAATAGGACCCACCAGCAGGTGGCATTCTGAGACAAAAATTCACTGCCACTAGACAGGGTCAATCATTATTGCCTTTTTCCAATCTACCCTAAATCCTTTAAGCCTTTAAATGGCAATTAATGGCAATTTTGGTTGTGTCTATTCAGTCATACTTAAGTGAATTTACAACTTCGAATCTAAAGGGGAGATTCTGAGACTCAGAGTTTCGAAGCTCATGTCAAAGCCCTGCTTAGATTACACCTCTTTTATTAAGAGCATATTTGCTATTTTGAAATGGATGTCTAGAGTAGACATATATCTCAGACTATATTTTTGACAAGAAAAAAAGAAAAATGCCAGTCTCTTTCTTGCCACCTGTAGTTCTTTAATAGTGGCTACTTATTAGAATATAGCCCTCTTCTCATTTATATTAAGATAAATGCAACCACATAAACAGCAAATTAGGAAGCTCTTGGTAGTGAAGGGAAAAAAGAGACAACACATATACTTTATTCTAGGAATAACACTATATTATTCCAGCACAAAAGGACTAAGATACCGAGACGGATTGCCTATTTCTAAATGGCTTTGCAAACTTAGACATTCAATAAAAGAAAAAAAATTCCCTACCAACTCAACAAATAAGAAATCTCAAATCCAGACTTACATCCCAAAATCTAAGCAATGCACTAGAGGGAGAGAGCTAATAAATAAAAGTTCAATTCCATATTTCAGAGAGAACGCAACCTTAACTGGGAAAATCAATATGAAAGAATCATAGTCGCTTACATTGAGGGTAAAATACGCAGGCTTGTCCCTCCTCTAGATGACCGGGATCCGGCGCAGAGTCGCGGGAATCTGGCTCCCCATGGGTGGTAGCCAAGGATGTGCCGCTCTCCGTGGTGCTGAAGTGTAGAGCTGGTCAAGAGAGTGGAGTTGCAATGATGTGAAAGCGCGGTCCGCTGTTCTTTGTGCTGCAATGGTAAAAACTCGCCTTCCGAGACAGACCTGTATTACCGTCCTTTTCCTAATCTGGGGAAAATTTCCCAGAGAACATGACGGAGAAGCATCTGTGTGTGAGAGTGGCATGCGGCGTGGTGATGGGTTGGTACAGTCCCCACCCCCTCTCCCCAACGTAGGTTTGAAAGGGAGGTAGCAACTCTGCCTTTCTACCATAGCCCCTCAGGATTTCCACCTGCCCCTTCCTCTGTCCCAGATTTAGAGCATCACACACACACACACACACACACACACACACACACACACACACACACACCTCAGTTATATAAGTTATATAAGGCAGCATGTTCTGGCTCCTAAGGAACAATATTCGTTGGTTTAAACAAATGAACAATGAGGAATGAGCTGGTTTTCTACCTGTTGTGCCTGTGTGTTTATAGTGGGAGGAAGTTGAGAAGAAAACTAAAACCAGAAGAGCCTAAAGAGTGACAGAAATAGTTTCTTTCATAAACCTTACCGCCACACCTTAATTCTGTGAGTGATGTATCATCTAACTTCATCCTTTTGTTTTATGATCTTTTAGCATTGTCTAGCATCAGAAAGGGGTCAGCGTGTAGATCAAGTCTGATATTAGTAACAAGATTTTAAAAAGATTAGCCTTCACTTATAACCTTCCATTTTTTGAAAGGAAATTCCCAATGCAAAAATCCTTTACTCCAACTGTCCCCACTCTCCCTAGTTTCTATATGACTAAATGGTCTATGATTCTTAAATACTGAAGTACTTTGATGACATTATTGGAGAGAAACCTCCTTAATTAAAATATTGCCTGTGTAAAGAAAAACCATGATTGCTTCCAGGATCTACCTGGGTTGCTGAACAATAAATCAGAGTGTTTATTCTTTGAAACTAACTCATGGATTAATGACTGACACCCTGTAAAGACTGCTGTTGTGTGCAACTGCAATACTTAAGATGAAAGAGTGGGCTTATAATGTATTTTGCACACTGCCGTTCTAGTTTTATATGCAAATCAGATTGCATTGGTTCATTAATATGCTACTAGTATTTTCTCTGGGGATAACATGGTGTGGGGGAAAAAACCCTGGGATTTTAATTCACTTATTAACTGTGTGGCCTTGGACATAATACTTAACCTCATTGAATCTCAATCTCCTCATATGTAAATTATGAGTAATAATGGGGTTAATGATGTCTTTTGCCAATTGTTGTAATGATAATTAATTGAAATAACATATACAAAGAACCCAAAAGAGTTGCATTTAAAGTATGCATGATAAGTTTAAATGTTCTTCCCTCTCTCCTTGCACAAAAGAAGTTAATGTAGTTTCTGTAGTTAAAACGCTCTAAAAAGAGTGACAATAAATTTTATTCTTATAAATCTCCACACAGATTTTCCAATCTTAATAATTGTGCTTTGCTGGATAAAATGCCTTTCTAAATTTTTTTTTCTTAAAATTAAAACATTTTCTTTAAAACATTTTTCAGCCTTGCAGGATAAAGGAGTTTTATTTTTAATAGAATCAGAAACAAGTTGATTTAACTCATTTGAATAAAATGCTAATGAATTAGGGCTCTTTAGTAGTACACTGAAGTGTAGAACAAAATATGTGAAGCCAACAAAAGTGTCTTACACAAGTACAAAGTTAGAAGATTAGCTTTGACAACTGATAATATCTTTTTGATTAGGATCCTCATCATCATGGTTAGTGAAGCAGTGTAGAATAAGATACTCATAATTATGCAACATTCTTTAAAGAATACTAGGTTGTGGCTTTTAGTTGAAATGAGGGAGTTGAAGTCTTATTATATTCTGTGTTTAATAAATAGCCAAGAGCACATTTTTGTAAAATTCTGACATGAATAGTGTTCTTGTTTCCACTCATGATAAGCTCATTAAAAATCAGACAATGTTATAAAAAGTGTGCCAATGATGGTACGACAGTTAACTATATGTCTATATATAAAGAGACACACACAGAGAGAAAAAGGAAATAAACTCATTATTTTATAGCTATGTTAATTAATTAAAGACAGGTCAGAATCAAGTCAGACAGCTCTTCAAAAGTGGTAGGATAAGATAATATTTTGTGAAAGATTCAATTCTCAGGGTCCTCATTATTAGAGTACTTTATCACTTGCAGATGAGATCATACACAGACATTTGGTTCAATGAGCAAATATTTGTTATCTGAAAAATATTAGCCGGGCTCGGTGGCTCAGCCTGTAATCCCGCGCCTTTGGGAGGCTGAGGTGAGTGGATTGCCTGAGCCCGTGGGTTCGAGACCCGCCTGGGCAAGCGAGACCTCATCTCTACAATAAATCAAAAAATTAGCCGGG
>CAUYQG010248350.1:0-26341 GCA_963574415.1 Tarsius wallacei
TCAAAAAAAAAAAAAAAAACCACAGGCAAAACTGACATAAAGATGTGTTCAGGACTAAAATTGATTCCTTAAGTATCATAAAGGAATAATAATAGTCCTTACAGTCCTATATTTTTAGATAATTTTATTTTTTCCACAAAATACTCTTATATACACTGTTGCATCAGTAGAACAGCTATTTTGTAGATGAGGAAACTGAAACTCAGATGATTAAGGGACTTGTCCAAGGTCACTCAGCTAGGAAGTAAACAAAGCCAAGACTCAAACCTAGGTCTGTCTGACCCCAAATTCAGCTCTTTTTTTCTATACCTGTTGCTATGGCCTAAATGTTTTTGATCCTCCCCCTCCAATTTCATATATTGGAACCTTAATCCCAACATGATGGTATTAGGAGGTGAGAATTTCGGGAGGTAATTATGCGTGGAGCCTCCATGTTGGGATTAGTGCTCTTTTTTTTTTTTTTTGAGTTGGAGTCTCACTTTGTCGCCCAGATTGGAGTGCAGTGGCCAGTCCCAGCCACTGCAGCATCGACCTGCTGGGCTCCGGCAATCCTACCGCCTCAGCCTTGCTCCTATAAGAAAAGACACTAGAGAGATGATCTCTCTGCCACGTAAAGACAGCAAGAAAGCAGCAATCTGCAAACCAGGAATAGGGCCCTCATCAGACACTGAATATGTCAGAACCTTGATCTAGGACTTCCCAGCAATAAATACTGGTTGCCACTCAGTCTATGTTATTTTTGTTATAGCTGCCTGAACTGACTAAGACACTTGAGGTTCCCAATCTTCATGAGTGTAAGGACTTCTTTTCAGATCAAAATATTTCAGACTCCCCCAAAAGAGTAGTTGTTCTTTTAATAGCCACTGGTTTAATAAAATGAATCATGACTAAAAGTCAATCTTAATTCAATAATGCTTTTAAATGAATTTATGGTTTACTTATTCAAACACTAATATTCATTTAATAATATTAGTTGCACATATTAATTTTTTTAGTCTACAGAAAATGCTTGGAGTTTACATAGATTTGTAGACTTTGAACAATGATTTGAACTTAACTAAACCATCAAGGCAGGAGAACTTGATTCTGACCACTAAACAATATAATGTGATGATTAAATGCTTAGGCTTGAGAATCAAACTTTCTAGGCTCACAGTGGAATGTACACTGAGGTACAGATATCAGGTTCTGAAAACTTATGAGTAGTACCGCTTTGGGCAAGTTACTTAAACTTTCTGTCTCAGCTCTCTCTTCTCTAAAATAAAATAATAAAGTACCTACTTCATAACGTTGTTGTGGAAACTAAATGAGATCATACACATGAAGTACTTAACACAATTCCCAACACATAGAAAGTACTAAAAAATGTTGGATATTATCTGCTATTAACCAAGTATATTGTCTTTATTAAGTGATTGAAATTCTCTTCAAATATTTTATCTGTAAAATGGAAATAACAATAGTTTAGTTGCACTAAAGCAGGAAGCTTACCATGATATCTTGAGATCTCTTTCAACTCTAAGATATATGGTTCTGAGATCATCACCAGCTCTTCATAACAGGACTGCTACTAGCTTCAAGGATCCATAACAAGGAAATCTAGAAACAGAGAAACCCATGAAAACTCTGATAGCTCAGAACAACCAAAACAACATGCTTAATCTCGTGTGACCTGATCTTAATTTGATTACATCTGCAAAGACCCTGTTTTCAAATAAAATCACATTCTAGGTTCTGGGTGGACATAAATTGGGGGTGAATGTATTCAACCCATTACACATAGGAATGCCACTTTATCTGCTCACACTTCAGTTTTCTCATCAGTAAATTGATGAGAAAAATGGCCTCAGAATATTTTAGTGATTATGGCAACCCCAAACATTTCAGAGTCCGTGATTTTTATGGTCTTCAAGTACAGAGAAATCACTGGGGACTAAGACATTAGAAGAGTTCACAAAAGAAATTCGGAAGTATGCAGGATTATAGTCTGTTGTCCAAACAGATTCCCTGAAAGTATTAACTAACCACAAATTACCAACTTCCACATTGTGTCAATAGTATGGTAAGCACTATGACAATGGCGATCAGGTTTTTTAATGTGTTTTGAACAAGTAACACCTTGCACTGTGGGTGCTTAATAAATGTTTATTATCATCATTATCATAATTGCATCATAGGTTGCCAACAGAGATAGCTAGTGCTTATTACAGTTCTCTTTTGAGACAGTCTCGGTGGGGGAAACTAGAGAAAAGGAATATGTTCTCCACATGACATAGACTGGCCAATACAGAAAATTTTGCCTCTGGACAGCATTTATGGAATTTTTATATTACTAGCCCCTTAAAACTTCAATCTGTCATCTACTTTCTTATAATTGCAATATACTAAAACATAAAATGCCATAAATCCCAAAGATAATGGTTTTTTTTTTATTTTTACTGGGAAGAATGAGAGAAGATGAAGAAGAAGCTCTAACAGAGAGGCACTGAAATGTCCTGGAAAAACAAACACTGCATCTGGTTTCAGAAAAGCCAAACACAATCTATGGACTCCCTATCTGTGTATCCCTGGTGCATAGGACTTGCATAATAAATTACTACAGACTGGGTGACTTAAACCAACAAAAATTTATTCTTTCACAGTTCAGGAGGTTAGAGGTTTGAAATCAAGTTGTTTGCAGGGCTATACTCCCTCTGAAGACTTTAGGGGAAAAATCTGCCCCATGCTTCCCTCTCTCTCTCTCTCTCTATATATATATACACACACACACACACACACACACAATATAGAATAATAATATATTTATTATTTTAAAGTTGTGGGATACTATTCAGGATTAGCTATACAAGTGGACATAGTACAGGTAAAGTTTGGGCCTCCTGTTGGCCCCTACTTTGCCCGGTTTGAGATCAGGTACCCTTACTGATGTTGTGTCCCCACCCCAACCCCGGCAGTATCCTGCTACCGTCAATCCCTTTCTTATAATATTATGATAAATGTTCAGGGGTCCGCTTATGAGTGAGAACATATGGAGCTCTGTTCTTTGTTTCTTTGATAGATCACTGAGTATAATAGTCTCTAAATCCATTCAAGTTGCCGCAAAGTCCATATGCTTGTCCTTCTTTATGGCTGCGTAATATTCCATCATGTATATGTACCATATTTTTTAAATCCATCCAGTTTCAATGGGCAGCACAGTTGGTTCCATGTTTTTGCTATTGTGAATAGTGCTGCAATAAATATGAGTGGGCAGGTATCTTTTTTGTAGAATGGTTCAAGTTCCTCTGGGTATATTCCCAGTAGGAGGATTGCTGGGTCATATGGAAGGTCAATGTCTAGTTCTTTTAGAAATCACCAGAGTGTTTTCCATAGAGGTTGAACTAGTTTGCATTCCCACCACCAGTGTAGAAGCGTTTCCTTTTCTCTGCATCCTTACCAGCATCTGTTGTTGTTTGTTTTATTAATGATGGTCATTCTTACTGGAGTTGGGTGGTATCTCAATGTGGTTTTGGTTTGAATTTCTCTGATGATTAGTGAGTTTGAGCACTTTTTTCATGTGTCTGTTGGCTGCCCATATATCTTCTTTTGAGAAGTATCTATTCATGTCTTTAGCCCACTTTTTAGTGTGACTGTTTGGTTTTTTTCCTCTCAGCACGTTTGTGTTCCTTGTAGATCTTGGGTGTTAGGCCTTTGTCAGACATACAGTTGGAAAATATTTTTCCCATTCTATGGGCTGTCTCCCTGCTCCCTTGTTGGTTTCTTTTGTTTTGCAGTAGCTTTCAATTTAATGTTCTCGCATATCTTCTAGTGGCTGCCAATAGTCTTCAGTGTTCCCTAGCTGTATCTTTCCAGTCTCTGCCTCTGCAGTCACAAGGCCTTCTTCCTAATGGTCTCTGTGCCTCTCTATCTCCAAACCTCCCTCTCTTTATCAGAAAACCAGTCATTGTATTTAGGGCCTACCCTAATCTGGTATTGACTTTACCTTAACTTGATTATATCTGCAAATATCTATTACCAAATAAGTGCACAGTCATAGGTTCTGGATGGACATATATTTTTTATTCAACCCACTGCACCTGGGAATGTCACCTAATCTGCCTATGCTTCTGTTTCCTTATTAGTAAATTGGTGAGCATAGCTTTGGCCATGTCTATAAGGCAATTATATTCCTTTTGGAAAAACTAAATGTACTTGTGGAATTTCATACCCACATTTATGATTCCAGAATCAATTAAAAAGATGGAGAAGTAGCTTTTTTCCCCTTTCCAAAATACAAGTCAAATTCACTAATGATATTTGTGATTGGTTGCTTGCTGCAGGAGGAACAGTTAAAAGAAGCAAAAACATTATATGTTACATGCTAAACTATAGGCTAGGTTTCCCTAAACCAATTATTTGTGTGTGTATACATATAATTGTTTTATATATACATATATGTGTATATATATACATATATGTGTAGATATATTATGTATATACATTACTTAATATAAATAATCGATGTTTCAGAGGCAATTACTTTTGAAAAGTAAAATGTGCTGTCCTTTAAATAGAATTAACCTACTGAGCCACAATCTGTGAAACATAGACTTTAAAGTGTTTTTCCAGAACAGGAATTCATCCAAACACCACCCCCCTTAGTTCCCATAGCATACACATAAATCCAGGCCAGGGTAAGATCAATCTCTGGCTGTTTCAAGTAGCTTCCTGTGTATTCAAGACTCATTTAGCAACTGAGCACACAGTATAGTGAGTCCTGTTCAATTTCTCGGAATTATCTGTGAGTAAATATACACCAATAAGTGTATCATTATTTAGGGTTAAACAACAATAAGCTTTAAGGTTAAGTTAAATAAACAGAATTTTCTTGGCTATAGCTTCCTTCTGCCAGAGACTTTATTTCTTTCTACTTGGTTCAGTGAAACTGGTTGTTGGTGTTACATGTGCTTGTGTGGGAAGAGGTGTACCTCCCATCAGCAATACTTTCACTTCCACTAAAATGAAAGGAAAGCAACTCAGAGAACAAATCAAGAAATACCCCTTTGGGCTAATCCTTGAGTAGTTTCCCTTGGGCCCTCTGTGTACTTGATGGATTATTCTGCCACACTACAGGACTAAGAAAATCCATCCTCTCTTTCAGCCCAAACCACCTACACTTCTGTAATAGCTTTTCTCAAGAGAAAGGGAGAATTGTTTTATATGAAAAGTAGGCAGCCAAGCAAATACTATTCTTGAAGGTCCCAGCAACAGCTGAGTGTCAAGTCATACCTTGAAAGACAGATGTGAAGTTGATGACTTTCTGGTGTCAAAATGATCCTCTTCTTTGACGAACCAGATTGACTTTTGTAATTAAGCATTAAAAGGGAGCCAGATAGCTCAGACAATTTGAATCAGTCTTTACAATTGGGACTTCTCTGATTCTTTCCATAAGAGAAACAGCCAGTTTTAATGATGACATAGGCTTACTAGAGTTATACTGGAGCATCAGACTGGCAAGAAGATATTTGTTTGGAAAAGTCTCTAAAATATGTTGGAGAAAAAAAAAATATGTTGAGCTTTGGAATATGAAATGTCTGCATATAGAGTACAGTGGTCTCTCTGAAGAAGTAGTCTCTCTCCTTTGATCCTATTAGGGTAATCCTGGAGTTATAGGCAGGTTATCTAAATTTACCAAAAAATTTAAAAATAATTGTATATATACTATCTAAAAGGCAAAGTAATCATGTCATAAAAATCAGACTATTTTTAGATTTTCTGCACTTATTTTACAGTTTAGTATAATTTTCACTTTTGAATTACATATAGGGAGAACTATAAATTTTTCAGTGCTTAGAGCCTCTGGGTGATTATCTGGTCAAGACTGAAGCACATGATAAAGAGGTGCTTGGAAGTATTGTTAAAGGATGTCTGAGGAAGAAGATATAAAAATCTGAGGATTTGGAGTTTAATGATTCTTTCTACAAACAAAAGCCCTTTCCTATGGAACCTACCAGAAACCTTGTGTCTGTCTGCAACAAGTTAGTTGAAGGACTGAGGTGTGAGACTCTCAGACTAGTCTTCAGAGAACAGATGCTAGCTGGTGAGCCCTGTTTACTAGGCCATGGCGGGTCTGCTAAGCAGAAAGACCCTGTGGAGAGGCTGTGGGTTGGAGACTCATGACTGTAACTCTTCTGAGTTGGTCCAGGACTCCAGAGCTGCCAGGCAGGCACCTGCTCTCGGCACTGAGATTCAGAGAGAAATCAAGCAAACAAATATTCTCATCAACCAGTGTTTAACCTCCTGTTGCTGGGAGCTAAGATTTCTGGATACACTGGGGATGATGGAAAAAGTACAGGATCAGTTAGGAGTGAGTTCTATACAGGCTAATGCCAAAGAGGTTAAAGTTTTCCCTCAGAAATCAGCCAGTACAAAGCATATTTAAACTCACAGTGTGATTAGGGGTCACATTTCGGTCACTCAATCGTGGAAATGAAGCTGGTTAAAGTTCTGCATGCTTTTTTAAACAAACAGAAGCTTCAATCTTCATCTCAGCCTCTTGCCTAAGTCTATATTAGACATGTATGGAAATCCAGATCTGGATTTTACTTCCACTGTCATATGCTGAAGCATTAACTCAAAGACTTGGCCCAGCCAGACTACTCGATCTCTACTTGAATCAGTGCATTCACTTGAAATAATTTAGTGGCAGGGGCTTTCACCTCCAGCAAGCATAGGTAAATCCTGGATTAGCAGTCCTTGTCATTCTTAAATGGACTGCACAGCTCCTGCTGCTGGGCCTTCATTAGCAAATCACTGAACTAACTGAAGGGAAAATAAGTCTCTTGCTATGCACACATGTACTCACAACCTCCTCTACTTCCGTCTGAGTGTTTGTCTTGCCTCCTGGCATTCTCACTTCATGCGGGGTTCTTTGAATGGTATTTTCCTCAGTTCCTTTACTCCAATAACATGTCCACTTCTTTTAATTCTCTTCTCTTCTACTCCTCTTTCTTTGCTTCCCAACTGCACAATGACATCATCTCCCATGGATTTCTTTTTGTTTCCTCTGCCTACAGTGACAATTCATACTCAAAGATAGCACTCTCCCATTCCCTACCTTTTGCCCTTCCCTCTCTACATGAAAAGCCCTAAATAACAACCCAAGCCATTATAAATGAAAAGGTCAAAGCACATGTGATTCACGATGCCATAACCAGACTTAAAGGACTGGACAGTTCCATTTTTAAAAGAATCATGCAGAAGGAATTGACATGGGCAGGTAGGCAAGGAATCCTGAGTTTGGTGCCGGCTAAGTGACTTTGACAATTTCATCACAGTTCCTTCCCTACAGTTCTATGTTCCCATCTGTTAAAAAAAATTACAGATAAAATTTAAATGACAGCTACCTGATTATCTCATAGGAGACTTATAAGCCAGTTACAAAAAAGAAAAATTCTACAAAAGGCATAAAGAACCCCATAAATCCCTCTCTGGAAAAGTGGGAGGAGTATTGAATATAGGAGGGGGAGGCTGCCAAATTATGCCCCCACTCTCTTCTTTCTTCTCACTCTATTTTCTTTCCACAAGTACTATGATCTAAATATTTGTGTCTCCTCTAAAATTATATGTTGAAACCTAGTTCCCAATTAGGTCATGAGGGTGGAGCTCTTATGAATGGGATTAGTGCCCTTACAAAAGAGGCCCAAGTGAGCTTGTTTGCCCTTTCTACCCTGGGTGGACACAGCAGCAAGGTGCCGTCTATGAGCAACAGGCCCTTACCAGACACTGAATCTGGCAGCCCCTTAATCTTGGACTTCCCAGCCTCCAAAACTGTAAGTGAAACATTTCCATTGTTTATAAGTTGCCCAGTCTAAGTTATTTTGTTATAACAGCTTGAATGAACTAAGACAATGAGATATCTCATAACTAAAATTTTAAACATTGTGCTGATGATCTGGATCTTTGGGCCTGACCTCTCTACTGACCTCTGAACTTATATATCTATTGCACATTTACTGGTTATCTCATATACACTTGGATGTCCATAGACATTTCATATTTAATTTATCTCAAATCCTCTCCTCTTATTCCTTAATCTGTAAAAAGAACCATTATCTATCCAATTATCATAGTCAGAGATATGAAGATTAACCTCTTCTTCACTCTCATCTTTATCCAGTCTACCTCTGTAGCATAAGCATCTGTCCCTTTCTCTCCAACCCACTGCTACCACTCTAGTCTTGGCCACCATCATTTCTCACTTGCATTAGTGTAGCAGTCTCCTAACTGGCCATGAACTCTCTTCTTTGTTCATGATCCTCCATGTGCTGTGCTTTTCTTCACCACCGGGTTCCTCTCTTCCTTCCTACTACAATTAAGTACCTACTAGTGTCAGGCACTGTTCTAGAACATTTATATGCATATTCCCATTTCATTCTGACAATGACCCTTTGAGGTATATACTATCATTATCATTAGTTTACAGAGGATAAAACTAAAGCACAAAGGAAGAAGTAATTTGTTTAAGAACAAGCAGCTAATTTAAACTCTATCGCAGATCTGCCAGACTCCAAATTCCATGTCCTTTCCATATTACACAGCCTTCCTTTTTTTACCATTATATCTAGCATTCTTCATTAGACTTACTTGTTCCTTCTCTTCCTCCTAAACTGTGTTTTGAGTGTAGGCACTATGTTCTGGTTTACTTCCTATATTCCTAGTACTAAGCACTATGCTTGGAGTCTAGTCGGTATTTATTATGGAATTACTGACTAAAAATAATGACTGATTGATTGAAATCTACCAAGGAATGTTCTCCACAAGTTCACACATCTCAGTGTTTCCCACCTCACACCCTCACTGGGGCACTGCTTCACATATTGTGCCCAATATAAAGCCTGGTTTGGAACTGTAACTGGGGAGAATGTGTCAGACTAATTCTGCTGGTTCTTTCTCCACTTCCCTTGTGATGGCCCAAGATATTTTTAAACATGCTGAGTTTTCTTGCCTAGTAAAACCTTTTCTCAGTCTTGGCACAGCCAGGAACTTGGCTGAGATGGCATGAGTCCCAGCTACCAATAAGATTGGGGTTCAGGGGGAGGACGGGAAGGCAGTGAAGGATGATTTACTTCCACCCTCTCCAGCTTAAGAGGGCATAACATTGCACCTTTCTCAGCTAGTCAGAGAAAAATCAGACTCACCAAATATTATACATTTTAAACCAATAGATTTGGCCAAGAGCCACACATTTTGTTTAATGATGCAGTACATGCTCTTGGCACTTGAACTCTAATAAGGACTGTACAGGCACTTGGCAGCACACATTCTATCAAGAGGTTTTGACAACTAGAAAGCAAACAAAAGAACAATTTAAATGTAACGTCACATCCACTCAGACTGTCACTCAAGTGCCCACCAGTGATTTGACACCAAATCAATAGTATTATGGTTCATTGAAGTCAGATCAATGGCTTCACAAAGTTTCAGAGCAGCAGCAGCAGCACAATAGCAAACTTCATGTCTCCTGTCTATTATTACAAAGGAGGTAATCACTGTCTGACTTCTCTGAGTGCCAAAGCCTCAGCACACTACTGCCTGAAGACTCTGGGACTCTAATTGAGATGACTGTGTATGTCATGCCATTTTCTTCCCCCCACCTCCACCTCCTTTCTCTATTGTGCATCCTCCTGCTTCAGAAAGGATCTTGGAAAGGATTTGTCCCACCCCCACTCAAAAGCTAGGAAGAGTCCATCTTACACAAGCTCTGTGAGAAGCCACCAGAAGAGTGCAAACTCCCAGGGAGAAGACTACTTTTGAACACTAGCTCAAACTTGGAGGGTTTCAAGTATCTCTTGGTCTCATTATTACTTGTATATTCAAGTTTGCTTGACCTTGTGACCCAGTGAGATGCTTATATTTTTAACTATTGGAAGACTGTCTCCCAATTGCCACTTCCCACCCTTTTCCATTTCCCCATGCCCCAAAACTCTATCATTTGGCTGTGTCAATTCTCCAGACATTTTATTTTGTTTTTGTGGTGGCTATTTTCATTGTTGTTGGTTGAGTAAGGGTCTCACTCTGTCACTCAGGCTTGAGTACAGTGTTACGAAACACAGTTCACTTTAGGCTTGACCTCCTTCCTGGGCTCAGGCAATTCTCTACCTCAGTCTCCCAAGTAGCTGGGACTACAGGCATGGGCCACCATGCCCAGCTAATTTGATTTTTTGTAGAGACATGGTTTTGCTCTTTTGCCCAGGCTGGTCTCTAACTCCTGGACTCAAACAATATTCCCGCCTCAGCCTCCAAAGTGCTGAGATCATATGTGTGAGCCACTGTGCCGGGACATTTTTTCTCAGAAGTTTCTACAGAAGAGTTTAATCATTGGGACAGCTTAGTAAGGATTATACAAATAAAAACTACCCCCCAAAATCAAAGAGAACGCACAATTTCCAAATGCCCCTGGTACCCTAAAAAGAGGTACTACAGGAGTCTAATAAGGTTGAAAAGCCTCTAGTCACAGGCCAGAGCAGCATTAGATGGGTGGGTCAGACAGGTGGTACATCGATTTCAGAACTCAAATGAATTTCTCCCCCGTGCCAGAGCACCTATTGCACTCACCAACCTATCCAAAGGCTTGCACATCAATGAGATGAGGATGAATTATTGAAAAGCTTCTGTATAAAATGCTGCACTCTGACATTTCCTACAAATCAAATTATTGAGGGAGATATTTGATTGTAAACGTATTTAGAAAATGATTTCATTGTAGTTGGTTTGGTTTTGCTTCCCCCCTCGCCTCCCCACCTAAATTTCGTTTGCATTAAAGTGCTACAAAGTTTAAAAAGTCACACTCACCTACCCCCAAACAGGAGCTTGCACACCAGCCACAGAAGCAAATAAATTCAATCAGCAAAAATGAAAACCTATTATAAACAATAGAAACACTCTTTAAATCATGCCTAACATGCCTAAAACAGAATTGTCTCCTCCTCTCCCAGGTCACTAACACATAGTTATCCTGAAAACAAATGGCTTTCTCCCAACTATGGAGAGACCCATATTCTACTCATAGTTCTCAAGCTGCAGACCTAATAGGGTTAACCAGGTTCCACTGTTAGTTCAAGAAAGAGCTCAATTTCAAGCACAGCTCACTTTCAGGGCCTACTATCTCTGGAGGTGGAAGTGTGGTCCCACCCTGCTGAGTCTCAAGTAGGTATACCCACAGGCACAAAAGCCCTTTCAGCCTAGGCTGAGCAGATTCCATTTCTTGCTGCCTTGGTCAGAACAGTCATCAGAAAATGAGGCATCAGATGACCCAAAGTGTAAGCTGCCTCTGCTCAGAGACTTACCTAATGGTATTCAACTAGGATACCATTGCCTAAGGGAGGCTGTCATCAATGCCTTTGGCTCTGAGCAGCTGAAAAACAAAGAAAGGAATGTCTTGAGCTTTCCTGCTGTGACATATGGTGACAAGGAGAAGAATCTAATGACAAGGGTGAAGGCTGCATTAATTCAATATTCATTCTTGTTTTTCAACAACTATGTACTGAGTGCTTGCTAAATAACAGGTATTGAATTTAAACCAGAACGGTGAGGCCCCATTATTAACTTCCAGAGCCCTTTGACTCAGTTTCCACTAAAAAAATGACAGTAATGCAGGTGTGAGTCAATGAGGTATCATGGAATTTGATTTATTAGAAATGAGCCTCTAGACAAGTGAACTGGTAATTGATTTAGCAAGCATTTATTTATTGCTCACTTTGTACAAAGACTTGAACCAATGGATAGTGACCAATGGAAATGGAGATGGGAAGAATACAAAAGAAAGGGAAAGCATGGTTTCTCCCCTCAGGTTGGTTAATATGGCAGTGGGAGTATAAGGAAACAACCAAAAACAAAGCTCAGTATTCATTCATTTTGCTCTGTTTTAACTGCAACCGAACAAGGCCATTTTGTGTTTAAAGTTCATTGATTCATTCACTAATTCACTATTAATTAAACACCTGTGCACCCAGCACAATGCTAAGCAACCTAGAAAGATAGAAATAATAGCTTATATAATAACAGTAGCCATTAATTGAGGATCTAGTATATACCAGGCTCTGTGTTAAGTGCTTTTACAGGTTATTTTGTATCAAACCCTCACAAAATCATTGTGTCTTTAATTGTCTGGTATGTAATAAAGTATGGAGGCCATTTTAGGCACAGGGAAAAAATATCATCCAATAGCTAATGGTGCCTTACATGTAACATAAATGAAGTGAACAGCCCCCTGAGAAGTATGATTTGGGAGAAGATTATTATTTTACTATTATTTATTATTGTATTCATTGTAATCATAGTAACAGGTGAGGTCATCTAGTAATGTGCCAAAAGCCATGCTAGTGGCTTTTCATGCATTATCTTTTTCATTCTGCAAAATAACCTTATAAAGTATTATTATCCCTATTTTACAAAGAAGAAAACTGAGGCAAGGGGATGAAATAATTTGTCCAAGAATCCACAGCTAGTAAGAGGCAGAATCAGGACTGAAACTCTGGCCTGGTTGCCTCCAGAGTTCTTTCCATTACCCTCACTTTAAGGTCGCTGACTTGAGGTATTTCCATTCTGATGAGGAAAGTGAGACATGTTCAACAAACATGCTAAATATGTGATCGTGACTAAGTCATCTAATGACTCAGTTTCCTCAGATAAAATTGGGATAATAATGCCTAATTTACCAAATTTGAAGGGCAATTGTGATAACCAAGAGAAATATTTTAGAAACCTGTTTGTATAGTATTGCAATTAATAAAGCAAATAAAAGAAGCAATGTATGCAGTAATTAGAGTAAGATACAGCTATTTCAATGGTCAGATACCTAGTCGACCTTCTCTTTACTTTTCCTTATAAATCCTTGAGTAGTAAGACCCCAAATTTTAGCCAAAAAAAGAAAGCTTGGAACCTTAACATTTCCTGTCCCCTCTACTCGAAATGCCCTTCCTCATGAACATTGCATGCCTATGATAATCACCATGAAGAAAATAAAATTGTAGCATGCCTCCCTTCCCTCCCTTTATTTTATTGTTTTATTTTTTTTCGTGATTCTTATTACTACCTGCAATTATTTCCTTTATTCCTTTGTTTATTATCTGTCAGTTTCTACCCAGTGAAATATATTCTTCTGGAGAGCAGCAACTTGCCTGTCTTTGTTCACTACTTACTGTACCCTCAATTCCTTGAACAAGTCCAAGAACATAGAAGATGCATAAAAAACATCTACATAATGATTGTAATATCAATGCATGACAATAAAACAAAAACTATTATAAGGTTTTATAATGTGAGTAGATCAGAGCATAAGGACTAGAAATTCAGAAGAGGAAGTAGTTACTCTGAACTAGGATAGACCTGTAAAACATCACATGAGCATGCAATTGGAGTTCCTCCTTTAGGAATGAAGAGCATCTGAATGAGAGAAGGGCACCTGGAAGGGCAGGACAAATGGTTTCAGGAGAGGGCAAATGTAGGAGAGAATATACCTTGTTCCAAGAACAATGGAAGACGCAGTCTGTTGGAGACTGGCAGAGTATAAAAGTTGGAAATGTACAAAGTTGTGGACAGATCATAGAGATTCTTGAGTAGCAGGTTTAGAATCTTGGCATTTAAGGAGACTTCTAGGGAAAGCAATGAAAAGTGACTTTGAAATATAGGTGAAACAGGAGTTGGAAGGAAGAGACACTGCCATTTAATTTTCTTCATAGTTCTTATCATAGGCATGGGCGGCTCTATGAAAGCATTTCAAGCAAAGGGAACAAAGTGTTAAGGACACAAACCTCCTCCTCCTCTTCCTCCTCCTCCTCCTCCTCCTCCTCTCCCTCCTCTTCCTCCTCCTCTTCCTTTTCCTCCTCCTTGGTTACTATATGGGGGTCTTACTACAAAGGGATTCCATCTCCTTCCTTTCGCAGGTATTGATCCCTAGTAAACATGCTGCACTCTAAACTCTGTCTCCAATTGCTTTACTATGTCAAAATTCCTCTACAGACTATTCTCATAACAATTCTACAAGATAGGGATTATTATCTTTGCTGCAGAAATGAGGAAACTGAGGGTTAGAGAAAATAGGTAATTTACCCAAATATATACACCTAGGAAAGACCAAGCCTGGAGAAAGCAATTCTTTGGCAGAAAATGTGTTATTTCCTGCGCCATTCCTTCCCAGCTTATCTTCATGCAGATTTGATTACCTAAAGTTGTGTTGCCGTTGACCAAGACCCCCAGCCCCAAATTACCTCGATAAAGTACACAAGATCTAGAGAATTGTTGCCATTGTTAACTTTTTCCGAATTACAAGTCAAATGTGCTCACCTGGAGTAATTCTTCCATTCTGATTTAAGCTATGTTCCCCAGCAAAACAAGTTCCTGTACAATAGCTTAATCTATCTTTAAGACTCTTGGAATATGTCCCTTAACAAACCGTGGCCAAGAGGTGCTACATTTGCATCTCCACATAAACCAGCTAGTTAGCATTATGTTACTGCAGAACATGGCCCTCTCTTCTAGCAGAAACTGCAACAGAACAACTGCTGCCAAATAACGAAGGTCCAGTGCAGTTCCTTCCTATGAATGCTGTAATTAACTATACAGGTGTCACCAGAAAATGTCTGAAAAGAGGCCTCTAAATTCAAGGGATGTGAAAGGTGCCAGAAATAATAATAGAATCATCTTGGATATATATTTAGAAATGCTGAGAAGGTTCAAGGTGGTGAAAAATAGCATATGTGTTAAAGTTTTAGGGATTGATATCCCTCCAGCAGGAACAGTGTGTGAAGCAAAAAAGGGTAGAGGAGCACTAAAGACCCTTTTGTTGTAAATTATTTCTACCAGTAGACTGTTGTTGTTGTTGTTCATAAAATGGAATCAATTTTAAGTCAAGCTAGTAGAAGTATTAACACAGTGTGGGGAGAATGAGTAATTCTTGGCATAGGTTTACTTTATTCTTATTATATTAGAAGTGAGGGTCCATTATTTTCTAGTCAAAATACATCTCTTTGGCTGTTTGCTACAAGAACTCAATGAAACATAGGATTCCTTTCATAAAACTTTACTTTTAGAAAACTTTGGTGAAACATAGCTATTCTAGAGTGAGGGGAGGGGTGGTATTTCCAGGTCTCATGAAAGAAATGTCAGAGGCAGATGAACACAGCCTGAGATCCTTTTGCCTACAGCATTAACAGAACACGTTTCAGCTACACATTGGATCATTCCCCAGGTGACTTCTACAATTTCCCTGAGATGAATTAGGTCATTTAATTACTGTTATAGTTGCCTCCTAAGCTTTTAAAAACTTGACAAAAACTTAGCTGATATTGTGCATATAAGATGTACATTAAAATAAAAGGGAGAAATTTTAAGAAATTTGCTGTAAATAGCCTCAAAATTAGTTCCTTCCAGGTGGAAACTTAGTCTCATTCATAATTGTATCCACTACAGGGATTAACATAGTGCCTGGCACCCAGTAGGTATTTGATTGAGTTTCTTATAATTGAATTGAAAAGGGTGTATAAACCAAGCTGAAAGGAATTAATGAAGGCAATTTGTTGTAAAGATATTTAACCAAGCAAGTTACATCCTGACTATACCTAGGGCACCAAGCTGTTGATCTCATGTGGCTCTCTTAATTTGAGAACTAAGGCCACCCACTTTCCTATTAACTGAAAGGGTAAATACGCCAAGCCTTATTGACTACCTTCTTCTTATCACATGGGTTCATACCATAGGACTTTTAATGCAAACTCTTTTAGAAAGCAGAAATCTGTCCAGTTTCTGTCAATAACCAACTCATTGTAAACGATCAAATCCTGTGTGTAGTCACATAGTTTCCCACTGTTCAAGTAAGTTTTTTCTAACAGAAATGGCTGTTATTGGTTGTCTTACAATAAACTGTTCTGCAGAACTCTTTTTTAAGAAAATGCAGTTTATCAAAAATTGGTTGCCAACAAATATAGCCCAATGTTGTCTCCTCAATCTCTCCTACTTTAATGTTGAGGGCTCTGCTTTTACTAAAATGTTTGCAAGCCATAAATTTTGCCTCAACACATGTTTCTTGAAATATAAATTTACCCATTTGGATTCAATAGAAAATGCAAGAGTTGATTAGTTCCTAGAAGTTGGCCCAGTATCCTATAAGCGATTAAAGACTCCTACACTATTGATATAGAGAAGGTTCTGCACTATAATCGCGTGCTATTGGGCCCACTAGATATTCACTTCCCTCCCCCTGCACTTACATGAATAATGAAAACGGAACTGTCTATACCAATGAAAAAGCTAAGTTTTACCAATACAGGCTTCCTTAGGAGTTTTTATTATTGTAAAACAACATACATTTCTTTTTTAAAAATTCATGTACAGAAGGTTTCAAATTGAAAAGCAACTTCCCTCCCCACACCATACTTCAGATCACCACCAACGTACCTCAGTCTCGTTCTTCAGTAGCAACCACTATTAACAATTGGATAGATATTATTTTCAGAAATTTTTGATGTATATATACATTCATATGCTTTTGTGTAACATCTGTATTTCACACAAATAAATAATACTACACATATTGATTTATAACTTGGTTTTTCAATTATCTTGGATATCTTACCCAATGAAAAACTATATATAGTACCTTATTATTTTTAGCAGTTGCATAGTATTCCATAATCTATATGACCATAATTGATTTAATTGGTTCCCTATTTAGAAATATGTGGTTGTTTCTAGCTTTTGCTATTACAAATGATCATCTCTGCACATATTTCTTAAGGTTCCTCTATGAATTATTGGACGAAAGTTACTATGAAAGAATGTAAAATGCTGCTGTCACTTTGGAAAAGTTTGACATTTCCTCAAATGGTTAATTGTAGAGTTATCATATGATCCAGCAATTCCACTCCTGGGTATATATGCAAAAGAAATGAAAACATATTTCAGGCAAAAACTTGTATACAGATGTTCATGCTAGCGTTTTTCCTAAAAGCCCCAAAGTGGAAACAACTGAAATGTCCATCAACTAATGAATGCATAAACAAAATGTTATTATACATACTCACAATTCTATTATAGTACAACAAAATATTCCCCATCCATAAAAAGAAATTAAGTACTGAGTCATGCTAAAACATGAATAAACCAAGTGAAACCTCACATATTGTGCGATTCCCACAATAAACGAATAAATAGCCAGGAGCTGGGAAGAGGGATGGGGGTGGGGAATGGGAAGTGAATGCTAATGGGTAGGAATTTTCTTTGTAGAGTGATGTAAATGTTGTAGAATTAGATAGTGATGATGTTATCGCCCAATCCAATAAATCGTCTGCTATCTCTCGCAGCCAATTAAAATATGAGAGACCAGGAGAAAAGGGAGTGTTTAATTTCTATAACCAGATAATAGGGAGACAGGATGGCGTCACTGCCAAAAAGCTTGCTCATAGCAACACAAATTCATTCCGGTATTTATGCCCAAAATTCATAGCCCTTTACCTAGCCCAAGTTTGAAGCCTACATGCAGTTTTAGTATGACTCAAGATTTACACTAGCAATTTTTGATTCATGACCACTGACGTGACACAATGTCTCCTGGTCATGTTGACATTTTAGATAACATTTTGGAATTTACAATATGTTCTTTTACAGTTTTTTTAGAGGAAGCAGCAGACAATTGCAATATTTAGAAGGAAGGGAAAATCATAACATTTAAGATGATAACTTTAAATTGTTTTAAGACATAATTGTAACAATCTTTTATTCCCAGAGCCCTGGCCTATACCAATCTGATGCCTTTGTATTCACAGATGGAGGGGAGGTGGGCAATGCCCGCTCTAAGCTTTCAGACACATTCCTATTGGCCTTGGTCCACTCTCCTAATCATTATGTGGTCTGGCTTGCCTGGCTGTTTCTTCTTCAGCACCAGCAATGGCTTACTAGACAAAAAATTGGCCAGTTGGGCAAGGCCGTGCTAGAAGAGGAGAAGCGGGGGAGGGTGGGTGGAATAGGAAAAATGTTTATTTTTGAACCCAAGCGACTTTTGCGCTTAGCTCAACTCAGCCACAAAAGAATACAAGATTTTAAGACTTTTCTAAATGACTGTTCTAATAAAACTGAAATGGCCTCTTTTCAGCCTATAACAGTGATAGCTGCATGACTCTATTAATATACTAAAAAGCATTGACTTGTACACTTTAAGTGAGTTAATTTTATGGTATGTGAATTATATCTCAATAAAACGGGGCTTTTTTTTCTTAAAGGTAACATGAAGACTTTCAAAGAAGGGTCAGTCTGGAATATATACAATACATTGGGGTATTTTTTTTCTTGGGATATTCCCCACATACCCCAGAAAAATTTTGCCTTTATCTAATTTCTCCCACAAGACAGTTAAAATGTTTTTCTTCATTTCCTAAAGGAAATGACTGTGTTTAAATTTGAAGAGAAAAAAATTAAATCAAAGATTAGCTTTCAGAGACAGCTTAAATGTCTTTTTTAAAATAGTTTCTGTGTTGCTGTTGTTTTTTCTAATTATAAAAGTAGCATATATTCACTGTATGAAATTTGGAAAAGATGCAAAAGCCTAAAAAGAAGAAAGTAAAGATTATCTGTCATCCCATCATCCGGAGATAATCATTATTAACATTTAAGTGTATTTTCTTCTAGTCTTTTAGTATACTTTTGTTTATGAGACTGGGATCATACTCTGTATACAAGGTTTCATATCTTACTTTATTATTTTAATATTATGATACGATGAGAATTTTCTCATTTCAAAACATAATTTTTAATGGCTGCATAATTTTCTATTCTACTGATCCTAAACCAGGCGAAGTGAGGACCAATGAGAGGCCCAAACTTCACCTGTATGTTGACCACTTATGTACCTAATCCTGAATTGTACCCCACATCTTTACAATAATAATAATAATAAAATTTTCCATTCTATGCCTATACCATAATTTATTTAGCCAGTTTCCAGTTTGGCGGTATTTAGTTGCTTCCAAGTTTTGCTGCTTCAATCATTTGTGTAGCTAATTTTTTGCATATCCTTAATTATTTCCTTAGGAGGACCCATGGAAATGCTGGATCAAAAGATACACACCTATTAAAGCTTCTGGTATGTAGTCTCAAATTGCCCTTCAGAAAGTTTAGACCAATTTATATCTCCGCTGTAATAGAGTGCTTGTTTTAACTGGGCCAGCACTGACTATGATTGTTTGTTTTTAATTTTTGAATTCTTGTTAATGTAATATGTTAGGCATTAGTGAAGCATATGACTTTATATTTATTTTAAATAATGTTTATTGGCCATTTTAATTTTATTTCTTTGTCTTTTTGTGTCTAAACTGTTTTGATCTCTTTTGTCATTTTGTGTGTTATGATGCTTGTATTTTTCTTATTAAGCTGTAAGTGTTCTTTATATGTTAAAAATATACTGTCAAGGTTTTATATGCTTTTTAAAGAGCATCTCCATATTCACAGTACTAGTGTACTTCTCTAGAGTCTTTATGTCTTCATCAGGGCAAAGTTTTCCAAATTCCAAAAAGAATAAAGGACAAATATTCCTTTTCCTTTCTTTCCACTATAAACTAGAGGATATAAGGAACCCACAAATGATCTTAAAAATAAATGGACCGCGTTATTAGATAAATAATTCAGTGTCCCCTAGAGATTCATTAATGACCCCTATAACACCTTTTCTCCCAAGTCTCTCTGGGCACCTAATGCCTGTTCTAAATCAACAGCCTTCGAGGCTGAGGGCATACCCAAATCTTCTCTTTTCAACCCAACAATTCAAACTGAAGTTTTCTTCATAGTCCCGGGAACTTTAATACTTGCTGGTACTTAAAGAGCAAACTTTAGAGATCCTAATCACTAAGTCTAATTACAATGAAGGGAAATTTTTCACTAAAAAGTTAATAAAAGAAAACAATTACCAAGCCAAATGGAATTCCATTCTCTTAACAGCCTGATAATGTGGTTTAGGCTGTGTTTCTAAAATCAGACTTCTGAAACAGGTCTATGAGTAAGGGGAAGAATCTCTCCTTCTTACTACTCAAGAGGGAAGGGCCCTTGGGAACCTCTGAGAACATGCCCACTCTGAACCATGTATAGACCTAGGGTACAGAGTGACTTGGCTTTTCACAATTTGTTATGGTTTCAGGGACATCTGAAGGTCCTGAGGTTGAAAAAATCCTTTTGTGATCTGCTGTGGACTGAATCGTGTCCCCCCAGAATGCATGCATTGGAACCCTAATCCCTCAATGTGAGGGTACTTATTGATAAAGCTTTTGGGAGATAATTAGGTTTAGATGAGTTTATAAGGGTAAGGCTTTCATGATGGGATTAGTGCCCTTATATAAAAAGAAGAAGAGACACTAGGGCTGTCACTGTCTGCTATGTGAGGACACTGTGAGATGGTCCTGCCAAGAAGATGAGCCTTCACCAAGAATTGACTTTACCAGCACCTTGATATCGTGAACTTTCCAGGCTCCAACACTGTGAGAAAATAAATTTCCATTATTTAAGTCACCCGGTCTCTGCAGTCTCTGGTATTTTGTTATGGCAACCTGGGCTAAGACATGTCCACTGATTAATGCCTGAAATCCCACCATGAGTTTAGACTAAACATCTAGTGCTCAGTTAAAATGCAAGGAACCATATGGAGGAAGTTTCATCGGTCAGAGACACCTCATTAAGAGGGAGGGATATTCAGCTCCTTTCAGTCACAGGTGTGGATGAGGCATGGGGCAAGAAATGGAGTGTCTGAAGAGGGTGAATGAGAGGGATTCTACCAAAAAACAAACTCAATCAGTTCATAAATCTGCCCAGACCAGTAATGATAAGGAATAACTGCAAATACATCTCCTCATGAGGTTGCTTCAATGGACACAAGTGAATAACAGTTCTTTTCTGGCAGGCAACAATTTTGCCATCCTAGTATTCCCTTTGACTTTGATAAGCCTCCTTCTCACCCACTGAATTAAGGAAAGAAAAAATTATCTAGATTTCTCTTATATCTTCATAACAGATCCTTGTCACATAGCTCTATTTGTGGTTTAGGGTCAGTTCCAAAAGCTTTACATGTATTAGCTCATGTATATTTCACACTAACCCTATCAGGGTAGCTATTATTATTATCTTCACTTTACAGATAAGGAAACTAAGAAATACAGAGGCAGAACTAAGATTTGAACCCAAGTTTGGGAGACTTCAAAGTTCATACGCCAATCTATGCTTGGAAGCCATTTGTCCGTTACTAAAGAGATAACGTTCAAGCCAAAAAGGTCATTATTTCTGTTCCTTCTGCTTTTGTTCTACATCTTGAGTGTTCTTTTAGGAGTTATTGAAGTGGGGGTGGAGGGTGGGGGAAGCTTTTTGAGAGACTTAAATGTTAATAGGTTAAGAGCATAAGCTCTGAAATCAAGCAGACTGGAAATCATGTTCCAACTCTGTTACACACTATCTCTGAATTTCAGAAAGTTACTTAACGTCTCTGAACTTCAGTTTCTTCACCTGTAAAATGGATTTGATAATAAAAATTCCCATTTCATAGACCTATTGTGAAGATTACATGAGTTAATATGTGTAAAGGATTTATCACAGTGTTTAGCAACTATCAAGAACGCAATAAATATTACTTAAAATATATTATAAAGCTAAAGAAGGCTTTAGGGTCACTCTGAGTGATAAGAAAAATACACAGGCACCAACCCCACCAAGTGTATCACTATTCAAGAGGTGAAGCCTTTTCCATTGAAGGAGGGCCAAGCAGCAATCGCCCACAGACTCGATTCAAAAAATGAAAGCTGCAGCAACAACCAATACCACGGTTTGTGTACTGACAGGAGTGGAGGGGAGGGGAGAAACGTACTACTGGACAGTAGTTCAGTCTTCTTAGTCACACCTGAAGAGTCTCCCTTTTACAATCCAAGATTGAAGCTAGCTATCAATCACTCTTAGTCTTCAGCTTTTTATCGTTTCCCTAAAGCTTGTTTGTAAAGCTTGGGGAGCTCAAAATGCAAGCCTTAATTTCTTCATCTTCAGAGGATCAAAAGAAGATAGCCAAAATCATGTTTATATTCACAGGCAAAAATTATAATTAATTCACAAACCCAGAGGACAATGTAGTGTAATATAATGGCCGAAGACAATAGATCCAAGTAGACCTGAATATGAGCATGACTTTGTCACTTACAGGCTGTATAACCTTAGGCAAGTGACTTAACTTCCCTGTGCTTCTTCTTCTATAAAATCAAGGACACCAGGGGTTGCTATAAGTAGTAAATGAAATGTTGGATATGAAAGTGCTTTGCAAACCCTACGGAATATACAAACTGTGAGTATGCTAATACAGTCAAACATATGCAAAGATAAATACTAAAAATTAAAATTGCTGCAGGAGTGGTTAAAAACATTAGCAGGAAACTACCACTGAATTATAAATAATCTATTACTCATTTTTATTTTTATTTTGACTGCCAAGGTTTTAGAAAAAGTAGGCAAGTGAAAGAGTAAATAGGGACCTGTGGGGAGACCTCAAAAAAATTATGGGCAGTTTTTAGAACTGTAGATGGCACTAGTTCTTCAAAATATCTCATTTCTTATTTTTCTTTAAAATGTATGGCTTCCCTATTTTTAAATTTTTAGTTGGGGTGGAGGAAGAATAAAGGATTACCACGGCGAAGAGTTCTGCAAAACCCTAAAGAAAAGAAAAGTCTATCTAGACACATTCTAAGTCGGAAAAAAATGAATACTGCAGTAATCCTGACTCACCCCACACAAATTCTATTAATTCTCTGGATCCCTCGCCCCAGCTGAGCCCAGGCAGCCAGGACTGCATTACTGACTTGTGGCCACTAGGGGCACTCTCAGTGTCCTCAGAAATCATAGAAATTAGTGTAACCGAGAAACGTATCTCCTTAGCTTTTCTGAGAATGGCTAAAATATTTGAAAAGCGAACTCACAGAGAAGCTAAGGAAAAACAATGCTGAAAATAGGTAAAAATAATTCAAAATCAGCGATGCCAATGAGTTTATAGAGTACTAATTTCTTGCCTCTACTTTTGTAAACTTTAATTACATAATCTGACAGCTATATACTAAATTGTACTTGAGCATGTTCTTCAGCCAAGCGGTGTCACTTTCCAGTCTCTATCCAGAGAAATTTTTGCACACAAAGAGAAAGAGATGCACTTACAAGAATTATTACTGTAGCCCTGTTTGTATGAAAAAAGAAAAAAATGAAGAAAGAAGGAAAGAGAAAGAAAAAGAAAAAAGGAAGAGAGAGAGAGAGAGAGATGGAGAGACAGAATGACAGAAAGTGAGAGGAAGAAAAAATAATGCATAAAAGGGAACATTTACATCAACTAATTTACCCAAACAATAGAAGATAGAATACTGTGCAATCATGCAATCATTTAAAAGGGAGATAGAGCTGTCTATACCCACATAGAAAAAGCTGTAACACATATTGTTGAGTGAAAGAGTAAGCTGTAAAACAATGCATACAGAAGGATATTATTTATGTAAAACCCCACAAAACCAAACAAGATATATATATATATAAAATCATAAATTTCTGAGGGGATGTATATCAAACTGGTGGTGTAAGGTAGGTTAAAGATAATGTTTGCTTTATCATTACTGTTGTTTTCAATGATAATGTAGTTCTTATATTTTCCTTTTTAACTTGGAAATATAATTGTGACCTCCAGAAACTCAGGGTGGCTTGCAAATGGCACTGTAACAGCCCAAGACCATCCTTGGACAAGTTCAGCTCCTGCAGGTTTATGATTGTCCACTCTGATCCAGACTGCATCCTAACTCAGACTGGCAGTCTGTACAGCCTTCCTATATTCTCCCCCAACCTTTGGCTGGAATTTCCTTTTCTGCTGTTCTTAAAAGCATCCATTTGTTGACCATTTGTTCAAATCCATCAACTACTTTTGACAGTCCAATATTTGTTAGGGGCTGAGAACAAAATGATAAATTAAAGCAGACATTGCCCTTCTTTATGATTTGGAGCTTACAGTCAGTACTCTCAAGTGGAAAAACCTTGAGCTCAGTAGTGTAGCTCAGTTTCAGCTCTTCATGACTTGGGACAAGTACCTCAGCGTCCTCATCTGTAATGTGGGATAATAATGCTGCCCACCTGACAAGGATGATGTGGATTTCATGAAGTAGTGGAAGTAACTCATGAAAAAAAAAAAAACGCCTGAAATATAATAACTTCCTGGAGAAATTTAACATCTCTCCTTCCTTCTACTTTATATTTTTCTACATTAACCTTTTCAAAATAATAATTACCATTATAGCAAACATTAATATAGCTTTTACTATGTGCCAAGCACTATTCTAAGTGCTTTACACCTATTAGTTAACTCAATTCTATCTACCTGATGAAGTAGATATGATTATTATCCCATTTCCAGTTGAGGAAATTGAGGCACAAGATAACAAACGCCCAAAATTGCATAGGATTTGAAGCCAGAGAGCCTAGCTTCGGAGTCTTTGTTTTTAACAATTATTATTTGTTTCTCATAAGTATCTATCAATACAGCCCTCTCTCCTCCTTCCTTGATCATCCATTTATCTTTTTCTTTATTCATTCACCAGATACTTATTGAAGACCTACAATGTGCCAGGCACTGTTCTAAGCATAGGGTCATAGCAGTAAACAAGATAAAGTCTCTGCCACTATGAAGAGTATCTAGTGAGGTAGGGCTGGTGAGGAATGGTAAAAGACAAATAAGTTAATCTAAAAGATAGCATCATGAATTCATATGGTTTTGAAGAAAATAAGGATGAAATAGGTCTTATTCACTTTGTCTGAACCTTAGTCACCAGCTGTGTATCCAGGCAATTTCTCCTCTTTGGAGAAAGTCAGGTTCACTGCTTGTTGTTCTAGGCTCACAAGAAGGCATGTGGCTTCTGTGATACTTTCTTTCCTGCTGGGAAAGATAGCAGAAAGCTGCAGCTTGTTCTCTTTCATAAACACAAGCTCCTGATGACCCTTCCTACCTCGTTCTTGTTTGGTAGGAGCCAAATCCTTCTCAGTTCATTTACAGAGCAAAGATTACAATATTCCCTAAGGCTGGAGAAAGTTCAAGTCTCTCCCAGCGCAGGTTATCAGTTCTTCCCCTTCAGGGGCCTGCCTTAAGTGGATAATCTCACATTCAAATCAAGCCAGTTCAACATGATCAAAATATTTCCAGCATCCAGGAACCATCTATTCCACACCTGACCTTTGAAGCTAAGGCATTCTGCTATACACCATGCACCATATCCATAAAACCAGGTCAAGAGAATTTATACAACAAACTCACTCCATTAAAAAGCCCACTTTAAATATCAGTAACTGTCTCAGGTGTGTGCCCAGATGCTGCTTTCCATGAGCCCATTTCAACTCTGTTTTCCTTGTTTTCAGATCTGCTTGATCTAGTAAGCCATTTTGGACTACTCATCTGGTTCTGCCCCTAAGCACCCTCTCTCTAAGAAGGAGCTGCTGGTAAGAGGCCCTGGAGTCCCTCCTTCCAGTCAGCTCCCTGGTGGATCTTAGCAATTAAGAGCATGGGTTCTGGAGTTGGAAGGCTTGGGTTAGATTCCCCAGCTCTGTCACTTATTGGCTATGTAACCCCAAGTCTCAGTTTGCTCATGTGTAAAATGGGAATAATAATACCTACTTCCTAGGGCTATTGTGAGAAATGAATGAGATAATGCATGTAGAGTACATAGCACAGTAGATGAACTATAAAAATCATCGATAGACTTCATAGCCCTGTCTTGGCTCCTTCTCTTTGCCCTCTTCATATGCTCTCTGGGAAATCTTATCTACTCCACAGTTTCAAATACTGCAAATATGTCAGTGACTCAGATTTTACTCTAACCCAGAGATGTCTGGAATTATTCAAAGTGCTGGTCAGGAATATACCCAGAGGAACTCAAATCATTCTATAAGAAAGATACATGCACATGTGTGCTTATTGCAGCATTATTCACAATAGCAAAGACATGGAACCAACCGTGTTGTTCATCAAAAGTAGAATGGATTTTAAAAGTGTGGTACATATACCCAAAGGAATATTATGTGGCCATAAAGAAGAACAAACATATGGACTTCACAACAACTTGGATGGATTTAGAGTCTATCGTACTCAGTCATCTATCACAGAAACAAAGAATTAAGCACCACATTTTCTCACTCATTGATTGTAGCAAATGTAATGTACTAATGCAAGATGTTAGCAAAGGGAATACTCTGTGACTATATGAAAAATTGGTACTATCCTCTCATTTTTTTTGGTAAATTTGAACTAAATGGTATCTGAAAAAGCATGACTAAA